>JASDQU010735367.1:119191-146344 GCA_032191745.1 Picea mariana
AGCCTGAAAATAGAAGTGCAGAGCTACAAGGCAGACAATGTGAGGCTGATGAGAGAGCAAAATCAGATAAATGCTCGAGTGCTACAAAGATTAAATCAATTGCAAGGACAAGCAAAGAATGACTCAAAGCAAGAAGAAGAAGGTAGGTATCATGAAATAAGAGATGATCGTGGAAGGGTCGGTTATTCTAGGAGTGATATCAAAGCTCATAGGTATCACTCACCTCCTTACTCAACAAAAAGGTCTTATGCATATGAAGATTCCATAAGTAGTCCAGAGGTGTCTCTTGTTGGGCACCAAAGAAGAAGGCATGAAATGGAAAATTTGCAAAGAGAGTTGAGGAAGATCAAGCCACCATCCTTTGATGGTGAAAGGGAAAGGGAAGACAATGTTGAAGCATGGTTTCTTGGACTTAGGAGATATTTCCAATTGCATAAATATTCATCAAACCTAGAAGCTAGAATTTCCACCTACCATTTACATGGGAAATTTTCCATGTGGTGGGACCAACTGAAGTAAGTTGAGCATATTAATGAGAATAGGATCACTTGGAAGAAGTTCAAGAATTATTTTCAGAAGGATTGCCTCTCAGAGAATTTCTATGACAAGAAAATGAAGGAGTTCTTTGAACTCCTGTTGGGAAGCATGTCCATGGTAGAATCTGAGAAGAAGTTCTTTGGGTTGTTAAAGTATGTTGGGTTTATAAATGATGAAAAGGTGAAAATACAAAGGTTTTTGAGTGGACTTCCAACCTTTTGTAAAGAAAAGATTTAGTATGATGAACCCAAGACCTTGACTAAGGATATTAGGAAAGATAAGTACCTATATGAGCAAGGCTAGGACAGAGAATCCATGTAGAAGTCTTGGAAGGATAAGAAGAAGGAGAAGTCTAACCAGACAAAGAAGGGATTCAAGCCTCCTTTCCATAGAAATGAGCCTAATAAAAATCATCAAGACCGGTATGCTAAGGATGAATCCAAGAAACAAGACTCCTTGGGAAAAAGGGGAAGACCACCAATCCAATGTTGGGGATGCAAAGAAGATCACCTATACAAGGATTTCCCTCACAAAAAGGACAGAGTGAATACTGTGCACAAGCTCCAAGAGGATATGACAGTCGAAGAAATGGGAAGAGTTTATGCAACCTTAGATGATTGGAAAAAAGAACACCAATCCAACATGATTGAGGTGGAAGGTAATATCATAAATTAGTCTGTTGCTATTTTAATTGATTCAAGAGAAAGTCATTGTTACATTGAACCTAAAATAGTGGATAGATTACATTTGGAGAAAAGTAATCTTGGGAAATCATGTTTGGTTCAACTAGCCACATGAACCAAAATGAGAATCCATGATATGGTCATAGGTTGCTCCATAAGTCTTAATGGTGTGAATACCAGTGTTGATCTGAATATCATACCATTAGGATCTTACAATATTCTAATTGGAATTGATTAGTTGGAAACGCATCATGTTGTCCTAGATTTTCATAACAAGACATTTACATGTCTTGATGGAGATGGAAAACATAGCATTGTGAAAGGTGCACCAAGACCCATCTCTATACAGGAGATTTCATCCTTACAATTGAAAAGATGTTTCAGAAAAGGGTGCCAGTTGTATGCATCCCATGTGGAGGAGCCGGAAAGGAAAAAGGGGCCAAGCCTTGAAGATTTTACGGTATTGCAAGAATTCGAGGATGTATTCTAGGAAATACTAGTTTGACACCAAAAAGGGAAATAGATTTCTCTATTGATTTAGTGCCAGGAGTTGCCCCGATGTCAAAAATGCCTTACAAAATGAGCACACTAGAGTTAAATGAATTACAAATGTAGTTGGAGGAATTGTTGAAGAAAGGGTACATATGCCCAAGTGTTTCACCTCGGGGAGAACCCATACTCTTTGTCAAAAAAAAGGATGGGACCTTGAGGCTATGTATTGACTTTTGACAACTGAATAACTCTACTATAAAGAACAAGTATCCTTTACCCATAATTGATGACCTCTTTGATCAGCTAAGAGGAGCAAAGATATTTTTGAGGATAGACTTGAGTTCGAGATACCATCAGGTAAGAATCAAGGAAGAAGACATTTATAAGATAGCCTTCAGAACCAGGTATGGGCATTGTGAATTCGTAGTGGTGCCATTTGGACTGACCAATGCACCAACTGTCTTTATGTGCTTAATGAATGACATATTCAAAGATTACTTGGATAATTTTTTCATAGTATTCTTGGATGACATACTTGTCTATTCTAAGTCAGAGGAAGAGCATGAACATCACCTAAGATTGGTATTGAAAGTGCTGAGGGAAAATCAATTGTATGCCTAGCTGAGTAAGTGTTATTTTTATCAAGAAAAAATCCATTACTTGGGGAAAATTATTTCAGAACAAGGTATAACAGTGGATCCAGAAAAGATTGAAGCCATTAGAGGATGGCCAATGCCCAAGAATATTTCAGAAGTCATATATTTTATGGGATTAGTTGGTTACTACAAAAGGTTTATAGAAGGGTTCTCTAAGATTGCTCATCCCATCACTTCTTTGCAAAAGAAGGGAATGAAATTTGAATGGACATCTGAATGTGAAGATAACTTTAACTTGTTGAAGGAGTTACTCACTAGTGCACCTGTGTTAAAGATTGTTGACCCAAATGAAAGTTTTGTGGTATGCACAAATGCATGCAAGGAAGAACTCGGTGGAGTCCTCACTCAAAATGGACATGCCATTGGTTATGAGTCCATAAATCTTAAGGAACATGAGAGGAACTATGCCACACATGACTTGGAGCTAGCTGCCATTGTTCACACATTGAATATGTGGAAGAATTATCTCATGGGGAAGATATTTGAATTAAGAATAGACCACAGTGGTATGAAGTATCTTTTTGAACAACCAACTTTGAATGCCAAGAAAACAAGATGGCTGGGATTTTTAAGTGAATAGACTTTNATTTGTCGATGCACTTAGTAGAAGAGTACATCTCATGCATGCTACATCTGTCAATATGCATCATTCAGACTTGAAGAACAAAATTTTAGATGTTGTTGTTACAGATCAGCATTACCTATAGGTAAAGGAAAGATTGCGGAAAGAGGATGTACAACAAAAAATGAAAGAGTATGAGATAAAGGAAGATGGATTACTTATGCATAAAAATAAAATTTATGTTCCTAGTTCCGGAGAACTTAGGAAGTTGGTATTAAAAGAAATGCATAATGTCCCAGATGTTGGACATCCCGGTTACCAGAACAAAATTACAACAGTAAGAAGCCAATTCTTTTGGCCCGGGATGAAGAAGGATGTTTTTGATTATATCACCATATGTATGGAATGTCAAAGAGTGAAGGCTGAGCATAGACACCCAACAGGCTTGCTACAACCATTACCAATTCCAGAGAATAAATGAGAAGTGATAACCATTGAATTTATAACTAAATTTCCTAGTACAACGAGGCAACATGATTCAATCATGGTAGTGGTTGATAAATTGGCAAAGGATGCTCATTTTGTTCCTATTAAAACAACTCATAAAACTACTAATATTGCAGAAATTTACATGTAGGAAATTGCTAGGTTGCATGGGATACCTAGGAAAATCATCTCAGATAGAGACACAAAGTTTACTTTGAATTTTTGGAAGGGATTATTTAAAGGATTTGGTACAAATCTGAACTTTATCACTTCAGACCATTCGTATTGAGATGGGTAGACAGAGAGGGTCAAGCAAGTAATTAAAGACATGTTGAGAATGGATGTGATGGATAAGCCATCTAAGTGGGAAGATTACTTTCACTTGGTTGAGTTTGCCTATAATAATGGGTATCAAGATTCATTGAAGATGAGCCCATTTGAAGCCTTGTATTGTAGGAAATGCAGTACTCCAGTAAGTTAGGACAACCCAGTAGATAGAGTGGTACTTGGGCCAAAGTTTCTCAAGGATATGGAAGATCAGATGGTTAATATTAAGCAAAATTTAAAGGCGACTCAGGATAGACAAAAAGTTTATGTAGATAAGAATAGGAAAACAAGAGAATTTAAAGTGGGGGAGCATGTGCTTTTGAATGTAAATACCAAGAAGATCTCTTCAAAGTTGGGTAGCTGTACAAAGCTAGCAATCATGTTATGTGGTCCATTTGAGATATTGGACAGTATAGGGCCAGTTGCATACATGCTTGCATTGGCTGTTTCCATGAATGTGCATAATGTATTTCATGTCTCTTTGCTAAAGAAATATGTACATGATCCTAACCATGTTATTGACTGAAATCTGATTCAGGTAGAGACAAATGGAGACTTTCAGGTCCAACTAGTGCGAATATTGGACAAAAAAGTCAAAATGCTCTGGAATCAAGTTATAGAGCTGGTAAAAGTCCAGTGGACCTGCTACGGTCCTGAAGAAGCTACCTGGGAGCATGAAGATGCCATGCAGGCAGAGTACCCACAATGTTTTGAATAAATTTTGGAATTTTGATTCCTGTTTGTATATGCACTAAGGAGAATGCCAAAATAAGGGGGAGGGGATGTAACACCCCGGGTTTTGAGCCCCCATATTAAATAATGTATTGTTACACTGCTGAGAGGCCAGAGTGCCCAAACAATTATTAAAGGGCTAGTGTGCCCAAGAAATTTAATGTTTTGATAATTATTAATAATAAATACATTGTTGGCTACTAGACAGACAAGGACTAGATTTATAGGGGGCTTTGATTCCACAAGAGAGGGGGATTGATGGGCCAAGCATTTTATTTTATATTTTATTCTCCATTTTTCTTAGTGGAGAATATTAGTTACATCAACTTCTTGGGGGGGAGGCCAAGAGGTTCTTGATTCCCACGAATTACATAAACTTGTCCCTTGCCTATTGGGGGGGGGTTCATTCTCTCTCACTCCCGTTTCTCATCCTAGTTCTACTATTGTTTGCTTCACTCTTCCCTCACACATTACTTCAACCGATTGTTCATTGTTTCACACC
Source organism: Picea mariana (assembly GCA_032191745.1). Classification (NCBI taxonomy): domain Eukaryota; kingdom Viridiplantae; phylum Streptophyta; class Pinopsida; order Pinales; family Pinaceae; genus Picea; species Picea mariana. The sequence continues at coordinate 124,169 of JASDQU010735367.1, forward strand.
TCTCATGGAGACTTCACTCCATTCATTTATGTCACCCACTCATCTTTCCTCGTTCATGTCTTGGATTGGGAAAGGAAGACAAACTGCTGAAGAGAATCCATGGCATTGTTGGTTGTAGAGATCGTTGGTGTAGTCAAGCCATGATTTGAGGCCCGCATGTCTGATATATTTGTCTTGTGTCCAAATTTTCTCACAGCTGTGAGTCCTGAGAGTCCCAACATTGAGATTCTGGACCAGCTGCACTGGAGCCCTGGAAGGAGAAGGACTGCCTGAGGGATTGCATGGCAAAGAAGGTTGGGGGACTGGGGTCCATTCTCTTGGGTTGTGCAGGTTGGGTAGAAGAGAGTTGGATACTTGGATTGTTCTGGGTGTTGGGAAGCCTATGAGAGATTGAGTGTTGAACGGTTTGGGAAGCCAAGTGACACTCTGCAACCGTCCTTGTGGATTCATATCCCTGGTTCGAGGGTGACATTGTTGTTGAGACTTGGAACAACAATGTCTACAGTTGGGTGGAACATCCTTGGTCTACAACCAGTCAATGGTTCTCTTCTATAAAAGACAAGCTCTCTCTATTATGGTATTATTTACCTGTGTATAAATTATTTCCGCTATGTATTTTATTTATCGTTGAATTCAATATGTTTAGAGTATGCAATCTTGTTGGTTATTGTTGTGCATGTCGTTTGGTTCCTTTCTTTTATGCATATTTATTAATATGAAAGGTATATGTCAGAGAAAGTAGACCGAGAGAGGGCTTGAAGTAGCGTAGCCCGACCTATGGGTGGCTTGGTACGTTACAAGTTAATTCTTTCATTCTTGTCTTAGGGTATTGGGTAAACCTATTGTTACCAATAAATTGACCCACATGTTAACAAGATGTATGGAGGAAGGGGAGACCAATGCTTCTATTTCTACCCTATTACCGTAATGTGATTTGCACCATGTCAGTAGGAGTAAGTGCATGAGGAGAGAATTTAAGGTGATAGTTGAGTTAGGGAGTTATGAAATGGATGGTATCATGCTAGACCTAGGATCTGACATGAACACCTTGTCAAATAAATAATGGGAATTGATTGGTAAACCAAAGTTGATGTGGTCCCCCGTTCAACTCAGGCTTTCCAACCAATACACAATTTATCCCATTGGTATGCTAGAGCAAGTGGAAGCAAACATTGATTGGGTAAAAAATAAAGCAGACTTGACTTTGAAGTGATAGAGATTATGGACGAATTAGAACCCTATCCCGCTATACTTGGAATTGAGTAGGCATTTGATGTAACACCCCTTCTCCCAAACCTCTAATTATATGTAATTAACTGTAATTCATGATTGCCAAGCCGTGGCATGTGAACAATGCTAAAAAATTAATGTTGTAATTAAGAATGCTAACAATTGAATATGGGGGTGAATCCTTAAAGCACTGGCCATGATACCACTAGAGGAATGAGAGAATGGTTTATTTGGCTAATGTACCAAGCCACTTTGCTGATGTATTACTTTAGGAATATTCAGAATTTTTCTCAACCTGGATATCGAGACAAATCGATTAATGAGGAATGGTTGGTGGTTGAGAAAAAAACCCACCCTCGTTGAATATAGGTATGGAAGATCTAGATAGGACGACTGAAAATATCAGCCAAAGGTACCATAGGATACCATTTCTACAGATCATATTGACCTACGGGTTTCCTTATAACATAAGGAAGGGGACAAGTTGAGAACCTTCTCAAGTCATTACATGTAAGAGACACATGGGGGGAGGGAAACTTATCTGGTCTTGAAGAGAGGGAGACAAGGTTAGAGGTTGCAGAACATATGTGCATGTGAGTGCATGGGCATGGAGAGAATATGTGAGAAAGTGAAAATATTTCCCTGGTGGTATCCTGGCTTCGCACTAGGGTGTAATGCTACCGAAGTTTCTGAGCAAGAAGAGCCTATGGTTGGGTGGAAAGGAGAACCTTCGTAGTCATTTGGTTGGTTGTAACTTGTAATACAGATAAGTAATTTTATATTTAGTATAATTGAATTGAATTATCTTGATGAATACCTATGTTTATTCTATGAGTATGTATAGTTGATTAAGTGGTATCAATTCTTTCATTTTGGAAACCTTGGTATTTGTATGATGACAGATCTGCAAGAATATCATAAGTATTACACCTTGGGGTATGAATACCTTGTATCATTCCAAGATGAATAACTTATATATGTGTTTTTGTTTCTCTGTGCACCGTGATACACATGACATAATGGGTTCCTGTAAGAGGGAACCCGATGGATGAGTTAAGGGATGAATGATAATATTTGAAGGATGAATGATATATTTGAGGTAAAATGAATTATAGGCTAGAACTGATAGGATAAATCTTGTATCCTTCCCTTTCCCTGACACAGAATGCTTGTGACGAATCGTCTCCTCGAATGGAAGTCATTTGGAAAGCTTATTACCTACTATGAATGGGAAGGAATTGGGGAATCCAAGTCAAAATCCAACGAAAATATATAATGCGAGGCTTCGGGACTGTTAAATTTTTAAAGCTTAAGTTGAGATTTACTTCACATTGAATGCAGACGACGAATTACAATAGTCGTCGATCCGAGGTGTTAGCACTAGAAGTTGTTCTTAGACTGCTTTAAGAGAAAGACCAATACCCATCAATATATAAATGGTTAAAACAAGCTTATACTTGAGTGGATCAACAAGACTGAGTAAGAAAGGGAGAGGGAAACAAACTGTTTACAAAGGCATTCCATTGGGCATGGAGTCATAACATCCAACAGATCAAAGGAATTTAAACTGTATACTAGATAAATTTTTATATAATTATGGGTAGAAGCATAGAGAATATGACAAAAGGAAGAACATCCATTGTACAAATATCCTTTCTGCAAACAGATTAAATATTGCTCAAATGATAAATAATGATTAATGGGAAAGCTACAAAAGATCCTTTGTTGTTCATGAATCCATCAATCAATCACAACTATGATCCTCAAAACCTGCAGTATATTCAAAAAAGAGGATGACAAGATAAATGGAAAACAAAGAATACAATCTGATAAAAAAATCTCATGAATCTTTAATGGCAGAAATGTTGATTACAAACAGGCCCTCAGGCTTACAAATAAGCATCTAAATTGCTCCTCCAACTCTCTCCTCTCTTGGATCATGAATGCAACTTGGATGAAAACTGTAGATAAGCATAAATTGAAGCAACTTTGTGTAAAACAGAGGGTTTGCAACACGTTGGTTAAGTTCATAGGGCCAGTTTGCAGTGCAAATTGAACTAGATTTTTATGAAATACTTGCAATATTTTCCACGTCTAAGGAGAAACATATGAGTTGATTGGTTAAAACCTCACCCCTAAACGAATATGAACTGAAAATGGTTTGATTTATCAGAAAAAAGAGGGTTTTATTTATCACACATGTTTTTTTGAACATAGTGATAACATTATAGTCAAAAACAACCTTTTCATGTTCTTAGTGATCCTATGGTTCTCTATATGGAGAGTTTTATTGAGGTTGAAATTCATTATAAGGAAAATAATCATATTGTTTTCATTTGTTCTCAGAATGATCTTGCATTTGAAAACTTAGAACAAGAATAAATAACATTTGAAGAAAAGGATACAGTGAAGAAAGAAGTTGGTGTGTTTCTATAAACTTGTGAACATGAAGGAACTATAGCCATAGGATGTCCTTTCCTTTTTATCAATCAACAAGTGGTATTCACAAATATTCTTCAATATCCTTTTGAATTTCTGTTGGAAACATCAGAGAAAGAGACCTTTATGAGTTTCTTAGAATCAATCAATGGAATTGGTTCTTCAAAGTGTATGAGTTTTTAGATTGAATTTAATTTTCAGTTTGAATTACCATTAAGCAAGGTTATGAAAGGAATTCAATTAGTAGACAAGGTCCTTGCATGGTTACACTGGATTTTTTATTTCACCTGATCAATCATCTCAAAGATAATGTTAGAAGTAGAGGAATAAGCTTATCATACAAGCATTTTTTGTTTCTTTTAGTTTATTGGTTTGTAGTAGATCAAAAATAAGACTCCATAGCCCAATGGATAAGGAAATGGAACTACAATGTTCTTGGCATCTCATAGGGAGCATGTCATCCCCTGTGGAGCCAATGTTAGCACATGAAGTGTTCAAGAGTAAGAAATTCTGACCTTAGTCCATGTAAGAGTCTTGGTGTCATGATAGTGTTCATCATCATGAAAGAAATAGGGGTTCACATTGGTATCCTAAACCCTGTCCATTTTTAAGTTTGTTATATCAAAGGAGAAATTTATAGTTTCCTCTTGCAACATTAACCTTATCCACTATATTACCCTTTTCATGAGGACCTCCTATCATGAATCAAGTACTTATCTTGAGGACCTCCTAGAAACTGTAGTCTTGGCTGTCCAAACCATGACTGATTAATAAAATATATGTATTCAACATTCTATTATGTATTTTGATATATTACCTTTAAACCCAGCCGTTTTGGACAATTGTTAGTGTCATGATTTTAAGAGTAAACATTGCATATTTTTATTACAACAAGTGGATATTCATTTAATGGATGTTTCTTAGTGCACCTAGGACAAAAAATTGCCAAGGATTTATCATTTTCCTCTTGTTTCCTTTTTGTTTGTAGAGCATCCAATTGTATGGATAAATAATTTAGAATGTTTGTTTTCATATCCTCAATTAGATTCCAAATTTTATCTTTGGTAATTCCAATTATATTCTTTGATATTGAAGGTAAGACAATTTTTAACCCTCCACCTTTCCTCATGGTTTCTCTTGAATAATTTTTAAATAGGTCCTTTATTCCAGCATAGGTGAACTGATAAATATCCCCTGCAAAAATAAAATCCAAGTATGACATCAAATATTCCCTTACTCCTCTAAGAAACACTAATTTGAGTGATTCGTCATCAAGATTAAAATTTGTAGCACATTTATAACTAAACTGGAACCCTTTAGCTTAGTCCTCCAATGTTTCATCATCCCTTCGCGTCATATGGAAAATCGTGTCTCTTATTTCCCGTGCTTTACAATAATCCTTATACTTATTTGAACAAACTTTCTTCATCTCTTTCCAAGTACTAATGCTTCCTCCTTGCAGCCCCATAAACCATCTTTCAAAGTTGAAGGAAACTATCTCGGCTTTTGTGCATCATTCTTTATTCATATGTACGACACGAAACTTCAAATTCAAACAAGAAAGTATCTAGGTCCTCTTTAGGTAACCCATAAAATAGTGGAAGAATTCATGGGTTTAAATTTTTTATTTTAGTGTCTTCATTAGATTCCCTAATAGAAAATGAATATTCCTCTTCTTCACTTTATTTTTCATTTCTTGGAATACATATTTCTTCCTCATTTGTGTCGTATCTATCTCCCATATTAAACAAAGTCTCAAGTTCTCAACTAGTGGATTCAAATTTTACTCCATAGGGTCTATGAAATCCCCACAAATAAATATATGGGTCATCTTATTCAATTTTAACCTCAAGTTTGTCTTTCAAAGTGTGAGAGGTTGAAGTAGAATCCTCTTTCTTATTTAATTCTTTAGGGTTAGAAGTGATGCATACCCCCCCTTCTTCTCTCCCTCGGGGCTATGCGACCTCCTGGTCAAGAATATTAATCTCCTCAAGATGGATTAGATCCTTGAGACCTTACTGGTCTCAGAATAAATCAAACACAAGACCTTTTATAACTCTCATGTTTTTCACGGTCATGATCCGGTCATTACCGATTTGTTCATTGATCGACGGTTCTCAATGATTGTGGGGAGCCAACGTGCTCTCTCTTTATCAGAGAGCTCTATCTCCACAATTAGAAAAGTGCTCACCCACCTCGATCTAATCATGGTCATAGATTCCTTGTCCCAATCAGATCAATGGCATTGGTGAATTGCAGGCTTTGAACTAGCACATCCTTTAATTTCACCTCCTCGCCTCGCAATGATTCCCCACCGTCGATCTCCATTCATAGATCAATGACCATAGACCACTTTGGTTATTCGGGCTTTGGGAGTTTCAAACTCTCCACCTTCGTTTTCTCCCAGAGTTCTTTGGCATGAAGTTCACAGATCTTTGTCGCGTGTCCTTCTGGATCTGACGACCATGACTCACTTCGGCTATTTGGGATTCAGGAGTTTCAACTCCTCCGTGCTTAATTTATCCTGGATAGATTTCACCCAAAGTCAATGATTTGTCGACGCGTGTCTCCCATAGATCAACAGCTGTGGTTAACTTTGGCTCTTCGGGCTTCGAGAGTTTCAACTACTGCACACTCGTTCTCTCTCGGAGTGCTTTCACCCAAAATTGTAGATATTACGCCACCTGTCCCTCTAGATGATGGATGGTCCCTAACCTCTTTGGGACTTCAGATAATCCTCACTCCTGTGTGCACACCGAGACTTAAATCTCATGCACTTTGCCCAGACCCAACGATCTGGAATGAGTCTGCTCCTNGAACGGATCTTGATCGATAACTCATGAAATCTTCAGAGCTTCACTCCCTTGGAATAATTCTTCCTCTGTCTCTCTTGAGATTTATTTCTTGAACCCTTTGACTCCTTAGAGGGTTACTTCAACACTTAGTCAAAATTTATATCTGTACACTCCTTGCAACGTATTTTCACGCAAGATTTAACTTCTTGTAGGCGACTGTGCACACCTTGAAGTAGTCCCTTCACACTCCTTGCAAATGAAAGTTCCACACTATGCCTTCTAATCTTATGAGTTGAAACGAACTCTGTCAATGCACTCCTTGAGGACTGTATGCATACCTTGCATGGATGATTTTAGGGGATAAATTTCGCTCATGGGCTAATTTTCCATGGTTTTTCCAAAAACGAGATTCACTATTTTAAAAATGATTCGCCCAAATTCTATAGGATAAAATTATTTTACCTTAAAAATCGCCAATTTTTTATAAAAACTATATAAAATACTTAGAAATTTGAATATTTTTACAAAAATATCGCCAAACATTTATAGTTGACATATGAAGGATTAGTAAGATTCGCCAAGGTTTCTACATTTTAAAATAAATTTCCATCCTTAAAATCATCCCTGATACCTTGCATGAACTCAACTAAGAGAAACAATTGAAACTTATTCAAATACTTCACAGTATCATATGCTCAATAACATAACTCATTCATTCATAGAAACAAAAAATAACATGGAAGAGTTTAGAAACAACAACTCCACACACATTTGGATCAATTTTCCTCTATTATTTTCATTCAATGAAAAAAATGGCTACGGCTATGAAGAGAAACAATTAAAATTAAGCTATCTTCTAACAAATTTTCACTATCCTCCATGTTCAACAACCTCATTTGGGCATACAATATTCCTACTTATACTAGAGGGTTCTTAAGGTTCCCTCCGACTACCTATCTACTCTCGAAAAAAAAAAAAAAATCCACTTAAGTTTCGTTACGTTAAAGTCTAGGAGTGAAACTCCTAGATCACTCATGATCATTCAGCTCCCAAGCATTCTGATCTTATTCATTTTTCAATCAGTTCAGGAAAAATATTTGCAGGAAACGTCGGCATTAAGATTCTAGATTGATTAAAAGACGCGTTAAGGCATTGAGTTGTCTCTCCATGTGTGCTTGCCAACGATGCTCCTGCGTCATACTCCCCTCAACAAAAATTCATGAAATCATGTCCATGAGATCCTACACTAACTTTCCATGCTTCTAGATATCAACTTCATTTACCCAACTGGAATATTCTACTGAGTTTCCCTTCCACTTTACCAAATACTCAACGTATGTCTTTATCCTGGTCTTCTTGCCAATCCTCTGATCAATGATCTTCTCCATCTGTGGTGTTTCTAATACAGGCATCTGATTTTCCCACTAAATCTCTTTCTGATCTTCTAATTCTTCCATGTCATCTTCCTTGTAAGGATACAATTCTAAAACGTTGAATATGGGTGATATGCCCATGTCCTTTGGCAGCTCTATCTCATAATCATTGACACCAAATTTCTTTAGGATCTTGCATTGTCCTATCTTTTTCATCTTCAACTTGTTGTATGTCCCCGTTGGGAACCTTTCGTTTCTTAGGTTTGCTAAGACTTGATCTCCCACTTAAAAATAAAATTATCTCCTATGCTGATCAATTCTGTGTTTATATTCTACATTTCTGTTCTGCAACTGCCCCTTGATCTGATTATGAAGCTTCTGCATTTCTGCAGCGAAGTCTTCTGCTCCAGTGCTTCTGAATTCACTATGCTCTAGATCTCTCAATTTTGATACTCCTCTTGGCTTTATTTTGTACACTATCTGGAATTGACTCTTTCCTATACTTCTGTTCACTAAGTCATTGTATGCAAACTCTGCTTGTGACAGAATTTGATCCCATTGGTTATGATGTTCAGTGACCAAACTTCTCAACAAATTTCCCAAGCTCCGATTTACCACCTCTGTCTGTCCATCTGTTTGAGAGTGATATGCTGAACTAAAAGACATTTTTTTCCCCAACTTATTCCATAATGTTCTCCAAAAATGACCAACAAATTTAGTGTCCCTATCTGAGACAATACTCTTGGGAAACCCATGAAGTCTCACAACTTCCTTGAAAAACAAATTTGCAATGTGTGTTGCATCATTTGTATTCTGGCGTGGGATACAGTGTGCCATCTTTGAGAATCTATCAGCCACAACAAATATGGAATCACTTCCCCTTTGGGTTCTTGTGATGCAATAACATCATTAGCAATCATGCAGAGTGGGACAACTCAATGCCTGGGAATCATTTCAGAATTTCAAACGCTAGCAGTTACGACGAATATTTTGGAGCACTTATGAATGATCATGAGTGAAGTGGGAGTTTCCACTCCTACTCTTGAATGTAAGTAAACTAAGGTAGCAGTTAGGTTAGGTTTTCAAGTATACGAGTTGTTGGGGGAAGCTTAAGAACCCTTAGAGATAAATAGAGGTTTTGTACGCCCAATTGAGGCTGTTGCAAGTTAGTACGAGAATTCTGAGTTTTTAGTTGTTGTTTTGATTACAGCTATAGCCATTTACTTTGGAATGAAGATAACAAAGCAAAATTGATCCAATGTATGGTGTGGATATTGTTTGCAATTTCCTGTTATTGTTTCTTTCATGAATGGATGAATCTCGTTACGAGTTTATGAAATTGTGAAATGTTTGTATAAGTTTCCATTGTTTTCTCTTTTGTTAAGTGCGTGCAAGGTGTGCACACAGAACACAAGGAGTGCGTTAACGGAACCTGTTTCGATTCCGAAGCTTAGAATAGATAGCACGAAACTTTCCCTTTGTAAGGAGTGCAAAGTGATTGCTGCAAGGTGTGCACAGTCGTCCGCAAGAACTCAAACCTTATGTAGGAATCTGTCGCAAGGAGCGCATAGATCTAAGATTCGTCTAAGTTTTGAAGTAACTCTGTAAGAAGTCGAAGAACCCGAATAAAGGGACGCTAGGAGGGCGAGAAGAAATTCTTTTCAAGAAATACTTTGATCTAAGCTTGACGAAACCTTGAAAATGCAAGGAGTACGTGAGAGATCCAAATCTTTGAGAAGATTAAGCTCAAGAGGAATAACACTTTCCAAAATTGCAGACGAATTCCAAGGGACGTGCTCGTAGGAAGAACAAGGGTCGAGACCTTTGGATACTTAGAAAATCTTCTAAGTCGAAGGAAGTCGGAAGCTCAGGAGGGGGAGCGACAGCTGCCGTCGGATCAGTTGTAGGGGAAGAGATTCGGTTGTCGAATATCACGTCCAGACACTCAGAAGAATGCACAGGAGGAAAATAAGATATGGGTAAGTGCATAGGCTTTAACCCTTTGGAAGTGCACAGGGTAAGCAACCTCACGAAGTCTAAGTTCGCGAAAGGATCATAGCCGTTGATCGAAGGAAAGTGTGGACCGTAGATCTGGTCCCAAGAAACTCAAGAGTTTGAATATCGGGAGAAGAGAGGCAAGCAGTCCTACAACTTCGCAAAACATGAAGTCCCAAATTTGTGACAGATATCTCAACCATTGGATCACGGAGAGATATGGATTGTTAAACCGGTAAGTGTAGAATCAGGAATCAGGAGAAGGGAGGCGAGCAGACTTCGATACCCTGAGAGGCGAAGTCCCAATTTGTGAAGTGAAGATCAGGACTGTCAGATCACAGGGAGTCATGGACTGTTGATCTGTCGCAAGAACAGTTTTAGGTTTCAAGAGAAGAGGGCCAGCAGTCTTCCGACAACGCGAAGCGTGAAGCGGTCGAGGTATTGGCCCTGAGTCATAGTCGGGGGTCACGTTGATTAAGGTTGAGGGAAGGGCTAGCAATCGCTAATATCTAGTTTAGAGCTCGGGGATTAGAAGCATTAGGGTGACTTGCAATATAATACCCAAGGTCACAAAGTGAGAAGCACCTTTTGGTTAGGCCTGTGGTCATGGGTAGTGGTCACGTGGAGGAAGCTTATGCCTGGTGCTTGTTCACGCAGGCAGATTTTCACATAAGGACCTGTGGATTATTTTTGTGGAGGTTCTAGCAGGAACCTGAAGAGCTATTCCAGCTCAAGAAATTTGAAGATCCATAGACCGGGAGGTCAGCAGACCCTATTGAGGTAGGTGCACTGCATCAAGTGGTATCAGAGAAGAATTTTTTCTTGCAGACAGCGGGCAAAGGAGAGGAGAAAAAATAACTCGAAGTTGTACTCTGTGTGTGAGAGACAGTCAACACAATGCAACCGAGGAGATGAGTGGAGCCTCCCTTAGCCAATCAGGCTGTAGAAAGGGAGATGCGAGAAATTAGTGAAAGATTAGATGCGATGGAAGCAGTGCAAAGGAGGGAACCTGATGCTGGAGACATCAGTGATGTAGAGAGTGAAAAAGTAGAAGTTGAATAAGCTGCACGAGAAAATGTTGCAAAAGAATGCTTGCTGAGAGAATTTTTTAGATTGGGAGCTAGAGCCAAGATAGAGGTCCCAATGTATGAAGGTAATTTAGATGTTGAAGATCTGGTGGATTGGATACGATCCATGGAAAAATATTTCGACTATGAGGATGTCTATGAGGAGAAAAGGGTGAGACATGCTGTCACGAAGCTAAAAGGACATGCATCACTGTGGTGGGATGAATTGCAAGCTGAGAGGAGAAGAAAAGGCAAGAAAAATATAAATAATTGGGACAGAATGGTAGCCAAACTGAAGGCTAAATTCATGCCCAAAGATTATCATATCAATTTGTTCAGGAAACTACAAAACCTGAGGAAGAAGGGTATGACAGTTAAAGAGTACACAGAGGAGTTCTACAAGCTAAATATCCGAACTAGACAAAGAGAGAAAGATGAAGAAAAATTTTCTAGGTATATAAATGGCCTGAGGTATGAAATCCAGGATGAGATCAGCATGATGTCAGTAAGGACAGTGGAGGATGCTTATCAATTTTCACTGAAGGTAGACGAGAAGTTGGCCAAAAAAAAAAACCAAAAAAAAAAACCAATGAAGTAGAGGTAGAAGCTCTGCCCCAGACAAAGGTAATGGATTCGCCCATGACAAGGCACATTAATCCAAAGATGAGACTGAGAAACCACATAGTCACTTGGAAAGAGGAGAAAGTTCTCGAGGAAGACAAGGTGGTGGAATAAGTTCTTCTAGAGGAAGAGGAAGAAGCAAAGGAGGAGAAGTAAGGTGCTATGATTGTGGAAAGACAGGGCACATGTCTTGGGAATTTCCTGAGAAGAAGAAGAAATAAGAAGGAGGTGAAGCTCACATTTCAAAAGCACAGAGAAGGAATCTTGAAGAAGAAGGAGCAAAGGATGGAACATCGCTGATGTTGAGAAAAGTTCTCTTAAAAATAGAGGCAAAAGTCAAGAAACCAGTGCAAAGAAAGAACCTATTCAGGACATCTTGCAAGACTAAAGACAGAGTATGCAAGGTGATAATTGACAATGGGAGCATTGATAACCTAGTATCCACAGAGATGGTGGAGAAACTAGAGCTGGAGACGATTAGACACCCGAATCCATAGAAAGTCTCATGGTTGCAAAAAGGACACCAGGTAATGGTTACTAAACAATGCTTGGTTAGGTTTAAGATAGGAGGATATAAAGATGAAATTCTATGCGATATCATTCCCATGGATGTATGTCATATTTTGTTGGGGAGACCATGGCAGTTTGACAGGAATGTCATTCATGATGGGAGGAATAATACATACACCTTGGAGAAGAATGGTAGGAAACACATGTTGTTTCCAATAGAAGAGAAGAAAATGAAAGAGGAATCTAACAGAAGCATACTTCTCATGAGAAGGAAGGAATTCCTGAAAGAAGTCAAGAAATAACAGGAGATGCAGTTTGTTGTGGTGAGGAAACCTAGAGTTGTCCTTACAAGTACTACAATGGATGATTTTCCTGAAGAAGTTCAGGAATTGTTGGATAATTTTGTTGACATAGTGGTGGATGAGCTGCCTAACTCATTGCCACCCATAAGAAGTATCAACCATCATATTGACCTGATACCAGGAGCAAGTCTTCCAAACAAAGAAACATACATATTTACACCTCGAGAGAATGAGGAGTAAAGAACCAAGACTAGGAATTGTTAGACAAGGGTTTAGTTAGAGAGAGCTTACATCCATGCACAGTTCCAACTATGTTGATTCCAAAGACATATGAAGGATGGAGAATGTGTACATACTCAAGAGGCATTAACAAGATCACCATCAGGTATAGATTACCTTTGCCAAGAATGGATGATTTAATGGATTGTTTAAGTGGAGAAAATTTATTTTCTAAGATAGATTTGAAAAGTGGGTATCATCAAATAAGAATGAGAGAGGGTGATGAATGGAATACAACCTTTAAGACACATGAAGGTTTGTATGAGTGGATTTTTATGCCATTTGTCTTAACAAATGCCCTGAGCACTTTTATGATATTGATGAATGAAATATTGAAAGACTTCATTGGCAAGTTTGTGGTTGTATATATGGATGATATATTGATATTTAGCAAGACTAAAGAGAAGAATTTGAGACACCTGACACTAGTAATGAGGATACTACAACAGGAGAATTTGTTGATAAACTTGAAGAAGTCCTCTTTTATGAAAACAAAACTCATTTACTTGGGTTTTGTGATCTCTTCAAATGAACTGAAGATGGATCCAGAAAAGGTGAGAGCAATCAAAGAATGGCCATCACCAAGAAGCATGTTTGAGGTAAGAAGCTTCCATGGATTAGAAAGTTTCTATAGAAAGTTCATCAGAGATTTCAGTGGAATTTGTGCACCAATGATGGACACAGTAAAGAAGATGCACCAGTATTTTAAATGGACAGAGGAGGCTGAGAGGAGCTTCAATATACTGAAGAAGAAAATAACTGAACGACCAATTATGGTCTTACCTAATTTTGGAAAGACATTTCAGGTGAGGTGTGATGCAAGTGGAGTTGCAATTGGAGTAGTTTTGAGCCAGGATAATAGGCTTGTTGCCTATTTTAGTGAGAAGCTGAATGAGAGTAAGAGGAAATATTCCATATATGATAAGGAGTTTTATGCCATAATTCTAGCCTTGAATAAATGGAGGCATTACCTTGTCTCATAGGAATTTATCTTATACAGCGATAACCAAGCCTTATAATTCATAACCAGACAGGAAAAATTGAATCAGAGGCATGCAAAGTGGATTGAGTTTATGCAAAATTTTACTTTTGTCATAAAACATATTGTTGGGAATGCTAACAAATTTGTTGATGCATTGAGTAGGAGATGTTTGATTCTACAGGAATTTCAGGTGAAGACCTTGGGGTTTGAACACCTTAAGGATATGCATTATGATGATGAAAATTTCAAGGAAGAATATGAAGCATGTGAAAATCCTGTGCTGAGAGACATGAGCCAGTGGGCAGAGTACATGATTCAAGAGGGATTGTTGTTCAAGGGAAATCAATTGTGCATACCAAAATCCTCAATGAGGGACAACCTTTTGAAGGAAAAACATAGTGGGGAATTGGTTGGACATTTCGGCCATGATAAAACATTTGCACAGTTGAGAAGCTCATACTATTGGCCAGGTATGGGAGCAGAAGTGATAAAATTTGTAAACATATGTAGAATCTGCCAACATAAAAAAGGTAAAAGACAGAACACTGGATTGTATTAACCATTTACAATACCAAAGAGGCCTTGGGATGCAATAAGAATGGATTTTTTGTTGGGACTGCCAAGGACACAAAGAGGATTTGATTCCATATTTATGGTCGTGGATAGTCAAAGATGGCACAATTTATTCCATGCCTGAAGACCAATGATGCAACACATGTTGCAAATCTATTTTTCAAGGAAGTTGTGAGACTTCACCGCCTACCCAGAAGCATTGTCTCAGACAGAGACACAAAATTTGCTGGTCATTTTTGGAGAAGAATGTGGAAGAAGTTGGGGATAGATATGTCCTTCAGCTCAACTTATCACCCTCAGATAGATGGAAATATTGAGGTGGTAAACAAAAGTTTGAGAAACTTGTTGAGGAGTCTGGTCACTGAGCATCATAATCAGTGGGATTAGATTCTACCACAAGAAAAATTTGCATACAACGACTCACCAAACAAGAGCACTGGAAAGAGCCCATTCCAAATATTGTATGGAATGCAACCAAGGGGAGTATCTGAGTTAAGAGACTTGGAACATAGTGAGATCAGAAGCGTTGGAGAAGAATATTTGCTGCAGAAATGCAGAAGCTCGATAGCTAGATTAGAGGACAGTTGCAGAGATCTAACCAAGAATACAAGCACAGAGTTGATCAACATCGCAGGGAGCTTCAATTTGAAGTAGGAGATCAGGTTCTGGCACATCTCAGGAAGGAAAGGTTCCCTAGGGGAACATATAACAAATTAAAAATGAAGAATATAGGACCATGTAAGATCTTAAGGAAATTTGATGCAAATGCCTATGAGATTGAGTTTCCAGATGATGTGGGCATACCACCCATATTCAACGTTTCATACCTATATCCTTACAGGAAAGACGACACAAAGGAATCAAAAAATCAAGAGAAGGTTCAGTGGGAGAAATAAATTCCTATAGTAGAAAAACCACAGATGGAGAAGATCATTGATCAGAGGATTGGCAAGAAGACCAGGAGGAAGACCTATTTTGAATATCTGGTCAAGTGGAAGGGACACCCAATAGAAGATGTCAGTTGGGGAAATGAAGTTGATATCTAGAAGCATGGAAAGTCGGTGCAGGAGCTCATGGACAGGAGTCCATGAGTTTTTTTGTCTAGGGGAGTATGATGCAGGAGCATCATTAGCAAGCACGCATAGCAGGACAACTCAGCACCTGGGAATCATTTCAGAATTTCAAACGCTGGCAGTTACGACGAATATTTTGGAGCACGTCTGAATGATCACGAGTGAAGTGGGAGTTTCCACTCCTACTCTTGAATGTAATTGAACTAAGGTAGATGTTAGGTTAGTTTTTTGAGTAGACGAGTAGCTGGGGGAACCCTAAGAACCCTCAAAGATAAATAAAGGTTTTGTACGCCCAAATGAGGATGTTGCGAGTTAGTAAGAGATTTCAGAGTTTTTAGTTGTTGTTTTGATTACAGTTGTATCCATTTACTTTGGAATGAAGATAACAGAGGAAAATTGATCCAATGTATGGTGTGGATATTATTTGCAATTTCCTTTTATTGTTTCTTTCATGAATGGATGAATCTCGGTACAAGTTTATGAAATTGTGAAATTTTTGTACAAGTTTCCATTGTTTTCTCTTCTATTAAGTGGGTGCAAGGTGTGCACACAGAGCGCAAGGAGTGCATTAATGGAACCTATTTCGATTCTGAATCTCAGAAGAGATAACACAAAACTTTCCCTTTGCAAGGAATGCAAAGTGACTACTACAAGGCGTGCACAGTCGTCTGCAAGAACGCAAACATTGTGTAGGAATCTATTGCAAGGAGTGCACAGATCCAAGATTCATCTAAGTGTTGAAGTAACTATGTAAGAAGTTGAAGAACCCGAATAGAGGGACACCAGGAGGGAGAGAAGAATTTATTTTCAAGAAATCCTTTGATCTGAGTTTGACGAAATCCCCAAAAATGCAAGGAGTGTGTGAGAGATTGAAATTTTCGAGGAGATTAAGCTCAGGAGGAATAACACTTTCCAAAAGTGTAGATGAAGTCCAAGGGTTGGGCTCGTAGGAAGAACAACGGTCAAGACCTTTGGATACTTAGAAAATCTTCTAAGTCGGAGGAAGCCGGAAGCTCAGGAGGGGGAGCGATAGTTTCCATCGGATCAAATGCAGGGGAAGAGATCTGGTCGTCGAATCTCATGTCCAGACACTCAGAAGAACATGCAGGAGGAAATCATATCTGTTTTGTTAGATCTGAGCGCGAGGAAAAAAAATCGTTGGATCCAGAGGTAAGTGCACATGCTTTAACCCTTTGGAAGTGCATAGGGTAAGCAACCTCACAAAGTCCAAGTTTGCAAAAGGATCATAGTCGTTGATCGAAGGAAAGTGTGGACCGTAGATCTGGTCCCAAGAAACTCGCGAGTTCGGATATCAGGAGAAGAGAGGGGAGCATTCCTCCAAATTCATGAAACACGAAGTCCTAAATTTGCAAAGGATATCTCAATTGTTGGATCACGGAGAGATCTGGACCATTAAACCGGTTAGTGTAGAATTGAGAATCGGGAGAAGGGAGGTGAGCAGTCTTCGATACCCCGAGACGCGAAGTCTCGATTCGCAAAGTGGAGATCATGACTGTCAAATAATGGGGAGTCATGGACCGTTGATCTGTCGCAAGTGTAGTTTCAGGTTTCGGGGGAAGAGGGCCAGTAGTCTTTCGACAATGCAAAGTGAAAAGTTGCAATGCGCTCGAGGTATTGGCCTCGGGTCATAGTCGGGGGGCACGTTTATTAAGGTTGAGGGAGGGGCTAGCAATCGCTAAGCTCTAGTTCGGAGCTCGGGGATTAGAAGAGCCAGGGTGACTCACAATAGAATACGCGAGGTCACGAAGTGCAAAGCACCTTTTGGTTAGGTATGTGGTCATGGGTAGTGGTCATATGGAGGAAGCTTATGCCTGGTGCTTGTGCACGCGGGCAGAGTTTCACATAAGGACTTGTGGATTATTTTCATGGAGGTTCCAACAGGAACTCGAAGAGATATTCTAGCTCGGGAAATTTGAATATCCATAGATTGGGAGGTCAGCAGACCCTACTGAGGTAGGGGAGCTACATCATCTTGGCATTCCCAACACAAAATCCATGTTTATTTCTTCCCAAGGCCTATCTGGAATAGGAAGTGGTTGATACAATCCAGTGTTCTGTTTCTTTCCCTTTGCATACTGGAAAATCTTACATTTGCTCACAAATTTCTTCACCTCTTCTCTCATACCTGGCCAATAGTATGAACTGTTCAACTGTCCAAATTTCTTGTCATGGCCGAAATGTCCTACTAGACCTCCACTGTGTTTTTTCTTCAACAAATTTTCTCTCATCGAGCACCTCGGTATGCACAATTGGAAACCTTTAAACATCAATCCATCTTGAATCATATACTTTTTCCACTGGATTTTGTCTTTGAGCACGGGATTTTCACATGCTTCATATGCTTCTTTGAAATCTGGATCATCACAATACATATCCTTAAGGTGTTCAAACCCCAAGGTATTGACCTGAAATTCCTGCAGAATCAAACATCTCCTGCTCAATTCATCAACAACTTTGTTATCATTACCAGAAATATGTTTAATGACAAAAGTAAAATTTTTCATAAATTCTATCCACTTAGCATGTCTCTGGTTTAACTTCTCCTGTATGGTTATGAATTGTAAAGCTTGGTTATCGCTCTACAAGACAAATTCCATTGGAACAAGGTAGTGCCTCCATTTCTTCAAGGCTTGAATTATGGCATAAAATTATTTAGCATATGTGGAGTACTTTCCCTTAGTCTCATTCAGCTTCTCAATGAAATATGCAACAATCCTATTATCTTGGCTCAAAACTGCTCCAATTGCAACTCCACTCGCATCACAACTTACTTGAAATGTCTTCTTGAAATTTGGCAAGACCAGAATTGGTCCTTCTGTTATCTTCTCCTTCAATATATTGAAACTTTTCTCAGCTTCTTCTCTCCATTTAAAAGACTTGTGCCTCTTCTTCACTGTATCCATCATTGGTGCACAAATTCTGCTAAAATTTCTAATGAACTTCCGATAGAAACTTGCTAATCCATGGAAGCTTCTCACTTCAAACATACTCCTTGGTGATGGCCATTCTTTGATTGCTTTTACTTTCTCTGGATTCATCTTCAATTCATTTGAAGAGATCACAAAACCAAACTATATGAGTTTTTTCTTCATAAAAGAGGACTTCTTCAGATTAATAAACAACTTTTCCTGCTGCAATCTCCTCATCACTAATGTCAGATGTCTCAAATGCTCTTTTTCAGTTTTATTGAACACCAATATATCATCACAATCACAAAATTACTGATGCAATCCTTCAATACTTCATTCATCAGTCTCATAAAAGTACTTGGGGCATTTGTTAAGCCAAATGGAATAACAAGCCCCTCATACAACCATTCATTTGTCTTAAAGGATTTTTTCCACTCATCACCTTCTCTCATTCTTACATGGTGATATCAAGTTTTCAAATACATATTTGAAAAAAAAAATTCTCCACTTAAGCAATCCATTAAGTCATCCATCCTAGGAAAATGAAATCTATACCTGATGGTGGTCTTATTTATAGCTCTCAAGTCTGTACACATTCTCCATCCTCTATCGTTCTTTGGACTCAACATAGTTGGTACTATGCATGGACTCAAGCTTTCTCTGACCAAACCCTTGTCTAATAATTCATGGACTTGTTTATTTACCTCCTCATTCTCTTGAGGTGTCAATCTGCATGCTGCTTTGTTCGGCACACTTTCTCTTAGTATCAAATCAATATGATGGATTTTACTTCTTATGGGTGGAAATGAGTTAGGCAACCCGTCCACTACTATGTCAGCAAAATTCTCCAATAGCTCCTAAATTTATTTAGGTAAATCATCCATAGAAGTACTTGTAAGGAAAACTTGGGGTTTCCTCACCACAACAAACTGCATCTCCTGTTCCTTTTTTACTTCACTCAGGAGTTCCTTCCCACTCATGAGAAGTATGCTTGTGCTGGCTTCTTCTTTTACTTTCTTCTCCTCTATTGGTAGCAACATGTGTGTCCTACCATTCTTCTCCAAGGTGTAAGTATTTTTTCTCCCATCATGAATGACATTCCTGTCAAACTGCCATGGTCTTCCCAACAAAACATGACATACATCCATGGGAATTAAATCACACAGAATCTCATCTCTATATCCACCTATTTTAAATTCAACGAGGCATTGTTTACTGACCATTATCTGGTGTCCTTTCTACAACCATGAGACTTTATATGGATTTGGATGTGCAATTGTATCTAGCTCCAATTTCTCCACCATCTTCGTGGATACTATATTATCAGTTCCCCCACTGTCAATTATCACCTTGCATACTTTGTCTTTAGTCTTGCAAGAAGTTCTGAACAAACTATTCCTTTGCACTGGCTTTTCAACCTCTAGCTCTGGTTTCAAGAGAACCTTCTTCAACATTATGGATCTTCCATCTTCTGCTCCTTCCGCTTCAACATTCAACTTCTGAGCTTCTAAAATGTGAGCTTCACCTCCTTTCTTTTTCTCAGGACATTCCAAAGACATGTGTCCTATCTTTCCACAGACATAACATCTTATCTCTCCTCCTCTGCTTCTTTCTCTTCCTCTAGAAGAATTTCTTCCACCACTTTGTCTTCCTCGAGAACTTCCTCCTCTTTTTGAGTGACTATGTGGTTTCTCAATCTCGTCTTTGGGTTTTTGTGCCTTGTCATGGGAAACTCCATTTCATTTTCTTGGGCTCCTGTCTCTATTTCGTTGACTCTGTTTCCTGGCCAACTTCTCCTCTTCCTTCAGAGCAGTATGATAAGCATCCTCTATTTTCCTCACTGACATCATGTTGATCTCATCCTGGATTTCATACCTCATGCCATTTATATACCTAGAAACTTTTTCATCATCCTTCTCTCATTGTCTAGTCCTGATATTCAGCTTGTAGAAATCCTTTATGTACTCTTTCACTGTCATACCCTTCTGTCTCAGGTTTTGCAACTTCCTGAAAAAATTTATCTGATAATCTTTGGGTATGAATTTAGCCTTAAGCTTGGCTACCATTCTGTCCCAATTCTTTATCTTCTTCTTGACTTTGCTTCGTATGTCAGCCTGTAGTTCATCCCACCATAGTGCTGCATGTCCTTTCAAACTGGTGATAACATATCTCATCTTCTTCTCCTCATTGACATCTTCATATTCGAAATATTTGTCCATGGATCTTATCCAATCCAACAATTCTTCAGCATCCAAGTTTCCTTCATACATTGGGATCTATATCTTTGCTCTAGCTCCCAATTTAAAAACCGCTCTCAGCAAGTGTTCCTCGAAAAAAATTTCCCCTGCAGCTTCTTCAACTTCTATTTCTTCACTTTCTGCATCATTGATGTCCCCAACATCAAGTGCCCTCCTCTGCGCTGCATCCATCGTCTCTAATCTTGCACGAAGCTCTCTCATTTCTCTTTCTACAATGTGATTTTCTATAGGTGGCTCCACACATCTCCTTGGTAGAATTGTGCTAACTGTTTCTCACACACAGAGTACAACTTCAAGCTCTTTTTCGCTACCCGAAAACAATTTCAGGCTTTGATACCACTTGATGCAGACCCCCCCTTCTTCTCTCCCTCAGGGTTGCACGACCTCCCGATCAAGGATCTTAATCTACTCGAGTTGGATTATCTCCTCGAGGCCTTACTGGTCTCAGACTAAATCAAACACAAGCCTTGTTATCACTCTCAGGTTTTTCACGGTCATGATCCGCTCATTACCGATTTGTTCATCGATCGATGGTTCTAAGTGATTGTGGGGATCCAACGTGCTTGCTATTTATTGAAGAGCTCTATATCCGCAATCAAAAAAGTGCTCACCCACCTCGTTCTAATCGTGGTCATTGATTCCCTGTCCTGACCATATCAATGGTGTTGGTGAATTGTGGGTTGTGAACTAGCATGTTCGCTAATTTCACCTCCTCGCCCCGCAATGATTCCCCACTGTCGATCTTCGTCCATAGATCAACGACCATAGACCACTTCGGTTATTCAGGCTTTGGGAGTTTCAAACTCTCCGCCTTTGATTTCTCCCAGAGTGCTTTGGCCCGAAGTTCACAAATCTTTGTCATGTTTCCTTTTGGATCTGATGACCACGACTCACTTCCGCTATTCAGGCTTCGAGAGTTTCAACTCCTCGGCACTCACTTTCTCCCAGAGATATTTCACCCCAAGTCGATGATTTATCGAGATGTGTCTCCTAGAGATTGACAACTGTAGTTCACTTCATCTCTTCGGGCTTCGGGAGTTTCAACTCCTACACACTTGTTCTCTCCTGGAGAGATTTCACCTAAAATTGCAGATCTTACGCCACCTGTCCCTCTGGATGATGGGTGATCCCTAACCTCTTCAAGACTTTGACGAATCCTCGCTCCTGTGTGCACACTGAGACTTAAATCTTGTGCAATTTTCCTAGACCCAACGATCTGGAACGATTCTTCTCCCTCCTGGATAGATCTTGACCGATAACTCATGAAACCTTCAAAGTTTTACTCCCTTTGAATATTTCTTCCGCTATCTCTCTTGAGCTTTATTTCTCGAACCCTTTGACTCCTTAGAGGGTTACTTCAACACTTAGTCGAACTTTGAATCTGTGCACTCCTTGCAACAAATTTTCGCGCAAGATTTAAATTCTTGCGGGCCACTGTGCACACCTTGCAGTAGTCCCTTCGCACTCCTTGCAAATGGAAGCTCCACTCTATCTCTTCTGAGCTTCTAAGTCGAAATGGACTCTGTCAACGCACTCCTTGTGGAATGTATGCAAACCTTACATGAACTCAGCAAAGAGAAACAATTGAAACTTATCCAAATACTTCACAGTATCATATGATCAATAAAATAACTCATTCATTCATAGAAACATAAAATAACAGGGAAGAGTTTAGAAACAACAACTCCACACACATTTGGAGAAATTTTCCTCTATTATTTTCATTCAATGAAAAAAACGACTACGGCT
>JASDQU010735367.1:215240-229350 GCA_032191745.1 Picea mariana
TGTCTCATTTTTCTGTTCTTAGTCTCAAATATTTTATGATAAAGTCTATCCTTGGCATCAATTTCTTTTCTATTTGATAGATAGTGTCTATCATTTTTCATTGGGAACTTTTAATATTTGGAAATTGCTTCTTCCAAAAGCCTCGGGTGTACTCATCAAGCCTATTGAAAATTTTGAATCCATTATCTTTACAAACTCTGGATGCATTCGTCATGCCAATCTAAATATTAAAATAAACTACTGGACATCAGAAATAACACATTTTATGAAGTCATTTAGTCATTTTTCATTCACTTTACCTCTTCATCATCATTCTCTTTATCACTCATATTTCTACATTTGATAATTTCTACCTTCTATGAGCTTTAGCTGGCATACTTACAATAAAGTGGTTGATTTACGATGTTTTGACGATTACTTAGTGAAGACATTGTTATTTCCTAACTTACTTGTGAAATTCTATAGTTGTTAACAATTCTACAACTATTGGCAATTCTGCAGTTGATTGGTAGTTGTGGTATTCAAACTTTACATGACATTTTTTATCAAATGCAGAGGAATATAGAAAATATAAAATATGGGTTTTGTGCAGAATATGGTCATTTAGGTGACTCTCAAGGAAAATCTGCAAAAGTTACGAAACAAGGGGAGTATGGTTGAGATTTCCAAACCTGGTCTAACTAGCGTACAATTATGTAGCTAAGTGTTTTGAGCAAGTGGAAACCCATATCCACGAATTTGGGCACATGAATCTAATGGGATTTGATGTTATTATCTTATTCAAAGTATCTTAGATCAAATCCAAGATTTGTTGGTGAAAGATCCACATGATTAGTATCTAGGATTTGTTGATTGTAGATCCACTTGTTTAAGATATGATAATCATGTTGTTGTAACTCCTTTTCCTTTTGTTAAAGCTCTGTAATTTCTCAGGCTGAGGGAGAAATTGACAGAGGTAACTATTTCAACCACTTGGAGTCTTGGATCTAGCCCTCCAAGACTCAGAGAGGGCTCTCTCTGTATGATTTAGCTTGGTTTGGCATAGAATATTAGGCTAGTTGTGAGGGATCGGGGTTTTGGTTTTTAAATGGTTGGTTTGGGACAATAATGAGGGCCATTGGGCAAATGGGGTCTGCTCTTAAATATATGATTCACTCTCAGATCTAGACAAATCTCCTACACAGGGCAAGGTAGTGGAAATGTTGGATTGAGTTAAGTTTGCATGGTGTCGATTGAGGAAGAAATAGGGGAGGAAAAAACAAAGCAAAGGAGCAGTTAAGAATTTTTAAATTGAGCTTTAGAAGAGAAACATAAAGATTCCCAAAAGATCAGATGCAAAGTATTTCACCAATAAATTCTGCTCTATTACTATCCTTTGATAATAAGAATTTGAAAACAAATGGTATGATAACTGGAAGAAAACACTTAACATAGAAGAGGAACGCCACCAACACCTAGACACGAGAATCTTGTCAACAGTTTGCATACTACTGGTTGATCATTTAAACATTACAAAACATCCTCCTGGAATAGCAAGGCCCATCGTCTAGTAGAAAAGGAATCCCCTTCTTCACAGGTCGAACCCCTCCTTCATCTTTTACATGTGCCTATATAGAAGAGAATTGCCTCAGCCTTCAAAAGACTCGAGCTCTAATTCCTGTTTCTAATAATAGAAATCAGTTATATAGAATGACACATGTAACCACTAAACTACCTAATTCCTAGGAACTGACTTAACAAAATGATTTGAAAACTGGAAATGCCCCTTGAACACCTCGAATGCTAGAGGTTGTTAGAATTTGCTGCCATCTGGAGAATTGGTGCTCTCGAATGCTAGAGGTTGTTAGAATTTGTTGCCAGCTGGAGAAACTGTGTTTTACATATGTATATATAGGTAAATATATTCTTCAACCCTAAAGGCTCGAGTCCTTATTCTAATCCCTCAAAATAGAAAAATGTTACAAGGATGGCCACATGTACAAACAAGCTACCATATATAAAGGAAATACTTGCCAGAAACATAAATGCAAATCTAAAAAAAAGAACTCTGTCTTGAAAGTCTCGGATGCTGAAAATACTGCCAGCTCTCTTTTGCTTAGATTTGGAGTTAGGGAGCCACCTGTGTTTCTGCTGTGAAAGTAGCTAAAATCAAACTTGATCCTCTACTGATATCAAGCCCAAAAATCGCCTTTTAATCTTGATGTTGACTACATGCCCTGCCATCTGTTTTTATAAATTCAAGCTGCCAGTTGTATGCCAGAGAATGCTGATTTTATGCCATGAGATCTGCTACTGTCTTTGACCAATCATTCATTGTTGCCATCCGCCCTGTTCTAGTTTTTTAATTGCCAGCAATGCTTTGGAATTGTCTATTCATTACTCAACTAACATGTTTACTTTGACATTAAGCTAATATTCCATATCGATCCCTTTGAAGACGTGCCAACTTGTCAAAATCTGTGCAAGGTGGAATGATCTCAGCGATCTTTGGCTTCTTAACCAGTCTATTGGCAATAAAACCTTCCTTCAATATACCCAAGGAGGCATCCAATCTCATATGTTTGAGAAGCTAAGTAAGACAGAGCAGTCACATTGTCACCAATAAGAGAATGAGTAGTAGCTAGTTCCTGGAGGCACATTTGCAGTAATAGCAACAACAAGAGCTTGATACAAGCCACACATTGGGTAACGACCTTGTAGCAAAGGGTCAGTTATTTTTAGGAAACTTCCTTGAATAGGGGTCGTACCCAAACCACAAGATTATGCTCTCCACCATTCTTAGATTCATCGATGGCCTTTCTTCCTGTCATGGCATAATTTGGAGCACAATAACCACATGCTCCCATTACTCTCATAGATACATGTTTCTTATCTCCAACTAGACCAAGTATGGCGAGACCGAAATCAGATAACTTTGGATGAAACCCCTCATTAATAACTGGCGGATTTGAAAATCAATGTGTGATAGCTTGCTTTGACACCTAGAAACCCAACTTGACACTTTCATTTGGCTATTGGGAATACATTTGGATCTCAGGTTTTTGGTTTGGTATCGCACTTGGTGTTCGACCATTGTTATCGTGCATGCTATCACTATATTCTGTAAATGCTTTGCACAAGTGCTAACACTTGTACACCAGCAATCTATGGTCATCTTCATCCTTCAATGCCCTTGATTTCAACAAGAGAAAATGGCCACTTGTCTATTCGACAGCTTATTGAGCTTGCTCTCGGGCACTTTGTTTAGTTTGACAAACTAAATTTGACCTCTGCGCATCCTCTATTTAACACTTGGATTTATTCTTTAACAATATGGTGATTAGATTCTTCCACACAAACCCCTTACTTGGCGAATTATGGCGTTCACCATAAAGGCTATGGCATGTACTCCCGTGGGCTTCTCCCTTATGACTTGGTCTGATCCTTGGCGTTTGGGTGCTAGGCTTTGTATTGTGATGTGTGTTGATTTGTAGATGCCCGATAGCTTGTGGATATGGAGATTGGCTCCTGGCTAATGTTGAGATTTTGATTAAAATTTTAATATAACCATGTTCCTAGTAACAGACCCGAGAGTCACTTTGGCTCTAAAAATGGACTAAAAGTTGAATGTGGCACCAAGCTTTGGCTACCCAAAACCAAATTAAAAAATGCAAAGTTTTTTCCCACGCAAAAACCTAAGAGATCAGTGATGGTGATCATTTATATGCGACACCTTTGGAGAGGTACCGAGAGCCTTTCGTCAACTTTGCATTTTCACTATGTGCCATGAGGAAACTGCGTTTTTCCCAAAATAAATATCAGTGAGAATATTGATTTCCCTATAAATTATAGGATCCTAATATAGGCTCCACCTGGGGAAGATATCTCTGAAGGAGATGTCTAGAACCGTTGAATTCTGGGAATTTTATAGTCAGTGCCTTATTCATTGGGCAATGGAGTCCAATTTATGAACTGAAAACTGAAATTTAAAATGAGAACTAACGACTGAAACTTTGTGCTGCAAATTTTAAAACTGAGAATTCTGTACATCGGAGATCTGATGCTTGAATTGCAATCTGAAAATGTTGAACTGAAGAAATACTTGGAAAATGATCAAAGTACTGAGCTTATTTGCACACATCTACCTACCCTACTTTGCTAACAGTTACTGCTCAATCAGGTAATGAAAAAGTGCCAATGAACCCAACCCAGCAGTTGATCCCATGATTGGGCTTCCTCATCATGCTTGATGAAAATCAAAACTGAAATAGGTAATGGCAACTGGTGATGGCTCGGGTCCTTGCAGAAAAAACATGATTGAACAGTTATACTGAAGAGGAGCTCCATATAATTTGCAACCGGGTCAATAAATATATGATCTATTTGTTGATTCTTCAGGTATTCATCTAGAATTTTAACATGGATGAGTTTTCCATTCATATCCTCGATATTAGACCATGATTGCAACTGTTTAGTTTCAGACTAATGCTTGCAAACAAAATATTCAACAATCGGAAAATTGAAAGACAATATAATCTGTTTTGGTTTTGGAGACGTAAGATTCTCATAAAACCGTTTTGGATGTTG
The DNA here is from genome assembly GCA_032191745.1 of Picea mariana. Lineage (NCBI taxonomy): Eukaryota > Viridiplantae > Streptophyta > Pinopsida > Pinales > Pinaceae > Picea > Picea mariana. Next base: position 219,807 of record JASDQU010735367.1, read on the forward strand.
GAAACTATAGGACTGAATCTGAGTATTCAAGAGCTCAATATCCTTTTCAAGTCTTTCAACAAACAACTCGAGAACACAAATTTTAACTTCGGGAGAAAATTTTCTCGATTTCCAACAGTGAAACACGGAGGTTAACAAAACTTCATCAATTTGAAAATCTACTAACTCATCCCTGAATTCTTTTATAGCTTCACAAGATATAGGATTTTCCACATACCCTGTCATCTTGAATCATCATCAATGTTCTGAAATCTGGATCCGTTTGGCAGTGAAGTCACTCGTGAACTTTGAATCTCGGGATCTTGAACAATGGAGTCGCCAGGTGAATAGTACATCCTTCCTGTGTTTGGCTTCTGTTCACCGTCAGAAGTCAAATCATAACTTGAAGTGCACTTCTGGAGAATGATCCCCAGTGGAGATGCCAAAATGTTAATGCTCTGTAATTTCTTAGGCTGAGGGAGAAATTGACAGAGGTAATTGTTTCAACCGCTTGGAGTCTTGGATCTAGCCCTCCAAGACTTAGAGAGGGCTCTCTCTGTATGATTTAGCTTGGTTTGGCATAGAATATTAGGCTAGTTATGAGGGATCGTGGTTTTGGTTTTTAAATGGTTGGTTTGGGACAACAAGGAGGACCATTGGGCAAATGGGGTCTGTGCTTAAATATATGATTCACTCTCAGATCTAGACAAATCTCCTACACAAGGCAAGGTAGTGGAAATGTTGGATTGAATTAAGTTTGAATGGTGTTGATTGAGGAAGAAATAGGGGAGGAAAAAACCAAGCAAAGGAGCAGTTAAGAATTCCTAAACTGAGTTTTAGAAGAGAAACATAAAGATTACCAAAAGATCAGATGCAGAGTATTTCACCAATAAATTCTGCTCTATTACTATCCTTTGATAATAAGAATTTGAAAACAAATGTTATGATAACTGGAAGAAAACACTTAACATAGAAGAGGAACGCCACCAACACCTCGACACGAGAATCCTGTCAATAGTTTGCATACTACTGGTTGATCATTTAAACATTACAGAACATCCTCCTGGAATAGCAAGACCCATCGTCTAGCAAAAAAGGAATCCCCTTCTTCACAGGTCAAACCCCTCCTTCATATTTTACATGTGCCTATATAGAAGAGAATTGCCTCATCCTTCAAAAGACTCGAGCTCTAATTCCTGTTTCTAATAATAGAAATCAATTATATAGAATGACACATGTAACCACTAAACTACCTAATTCCTAGGAACTGACTTAACAAAACGATTTGAAAACTAGAAATGCCCCTTGAATACCTCGAATGCTAGAGGTTGTTAGAATCTACTGCCAGCTAGAGAATTGGTGCTCTCGAATGCTAGAGGTTGTTAGAATTTGTTGCCAGCTGGAGAAACTGTGTTTTACATATGTATATATAGGTAAATATATTCTTTAGCCCTAAAGGCTCGAGTCCTTATTCTGCTCCCTCAAAATAGAAAAACGTTACAAGGATGGACACATGTACAAACAAGCTACCATATATAAAGGAAATACTTGCCAGAAACATAAATGCAAATCTAAAAAAACGAACTCTATCTTGAAAGTCTCGGATGCTGAAAATACTGCCAGCTCTCTTTTGCTTAGATTTGGAGCCAAGGAGCCACCTGTGTTTCTACTGTGAAAGTAGCTAAAATCAAACTTTATCCTCTACTGATATCAAGCCAAAAAATCTGCCTTTTAATCTTGATGTTGACTACATGCCCTGCCATCTGTTTTTATAAATTCAAGCTGCCAGTTGTATGCCCGAGAATGCTGATTTTATGCCCTGAGATCTGCTACTATCTTTGACCAATCATTCATTGTTGCCATCCGCCCTATTCTGGTTTTTTAATTGCCATCAATGCTTTGGAATTGTCTATTCATTACTCAACTAACATGTTTACTTTGACTTTAAGTTGATATTTCCATATCGATCCCTTGGAAGACATGCCAACTTGTCAAAATCTGTGCAAGGTGGAATGATCTCAGCGATCTTTGGCTTCTTAACCAGTCTATTGGCAATAGAACCTTCCTTCAATATACCCAAGGAGGCATCCAGTCTCATATGTTTGAGAAGCTAAGTAAGAAAGAGCAGTCACAACGTCACCAATAAGAGAACGAGTAGCAGCTAGTTCCTGGAGGCACATTTGCAGTAATAGCAACAGCAAGAGCTTGATATAGGTCACGCATTAGGTAACGACCTTGTAGCAAAGGGTCAATTATTTTTAGGAAACTTCCTTAAACAAGGGTCGTACCCAAACCACAAGATTGTGCTCTCCACCATTCTTATATTCATTGATGTCCTTCCTTCCTATCATGGCATAATCTGGAGCACAATAACCACATGCTCCCTTTATTCTCGTAGAGACATGTTTCTTATCTCCAACTTGACCAAGTATGGAGAGATCGAAATCAGATAACTTTGGATGAAACCCCTCATCAATAACTGGTGGATTTGCAAATCAATGCATGATAGCTTGCTTTGACACCTAGAAACCCAGCTCGGCACTTTCATTTAGCTATTTGGAAGACATTTGGATCTCAGGTTTTTGGTTTGGTATCCTACTTCGCGTTCGACCACTGTTGTCGTGCATGCTATCACTATATTCTGTAAATGCTTTGCACAAGCGCTAACACTTGTACCCCATCAATCTATGGTCATCTTCATCCTTCAACGCCCTTGATTTCAACAAGAGAAAATGACCACTTGGCTATTCGACAACTTATTGAGCTTGCTCTCGGGCACTTTGCGTAGTTTGACAAACTAAATTTGACCTCTGCGCATCCTCTGTTTAACACTTGGATTTATTCTTTAACAATATGGCGATTAGATTCTTCCACACAAACCCCTTACTTGGAGAATTATGGCGTTCACCATAAAGACTATGGCATGTACTCTCGTGGGATTCTCCCTTATGACTTGGTCTGATCCTTGGTGTTTGGCTGCTAGGCTTTGTATTGTGATGTGTGTTGATATGTAGATGCTCGATAGCTTGTGGATATGGAGATTGTCTCCCGACTAATGTTGAGATTTTGATTAAAATTTTAATATAACCTTGTGCCCTGTAACAAACCCGAGAGTCACTTTGGCTCTAAAAATGGACCAAAAGTTGAATGTGGTACCAATCTTTGGCTACCCAAAACCAAATTAAAAAATGCAGAGTTTTTTCCCACACAAAAACCTGAGAGATCAGTGATGGCGATCATTTATATGCGACACCTTTGGAGAGGTACCGAGAGCCTTTCGTCAACTTTTCATTTTCACTATGCGTCATGAGGAAACTGCATTTTGCCCAAAATAAATATCAGTCAGAATACTGATTTCCCTATAAATTATAGGGTCCTAACACCTTTTATGAAGGATCATTAATATGTATAAATAGGAGAGGATATCATTCAACTTGGATAGTTAATAATTAAGGAGTTATAGAGTTGAAGGAGTTAGATCATAGAGTTCCATATTGAAGAGAAGGATCATTGTAATTATTTGGATGTTGGAATAAAGATCTTGTTTTTGCAGACCAAGATTTCTTTGTTGTATTCCTTCTTGGAAGCATATGCCAAGAGAGGCACGGCCCCCTCTCTTTGGTATATGCTGCCCAAATAACTTATTTTTCTCTGTGATGTTATTTTAGTAGCTTCTCATTTCATTTCCTATTCATTTTTTTATGCTCTTTCATTTATGCAAGCATGGTTTCCCTACATAGTTAGGCATTGAAGACATGGTTTCTTTAGTAATCTCAAAACGAGTTGATTCTCTTTCTTGTCAACCAAAGGAATGTGGTTAATAGTTGAAGAATAATTCCATTGACCTCATTTGAATTTTGTATCCTTTCATTAAGTTTTCATATCTTAGAGTTAGTTGCATACTCCTACATATAGTTTTTTGACATATCACAAGTCTATGGACACTAGATTGATGAATTTAATGTAGCAGAATTCGATCAATAGAATTGACTGACATTTTTGGTGCCATTGTTGGGGATCATTTCTGATAGATTCTTCGGTTTTTTAGTAAAACACGTGCCAAAAGTTACAAAGAAGCTTATTTTTGGGGGCAATTTTGAGCAAACTAAGACAAATCTTTAAAATCCACCATATGGATTTTCTGGGGGACAATCCCATTTGGGTTCCACACATATGGTTTCCTAGTTTTTGTGGGATTTCAGAGATACAAAAGATTCTATATGGAGGTTGAGTTCATCAAATCCGTGGAGATTGAGTTCACCAAATCATAGTGTGTGGTTGTTATTCTCGGTACATTGTTTTTGCACGTGGTATGCATTGAAGACACACGAATTAGAAGACAATGTTTTGGGATTGGTGTTTTTCATACATGATATTGAGACACTATCTCTTGGATGCTAACACACATGATAGAATTGTTGACAGCCAAAATCCCCACAAGAGGTGCTTCTACGTAATAAGAAATATACTTTAGGAGGAATAAGCTTGGAGGAGATTTATCGACTTCTTTATGCTCAAGTTATGTCATCTCATACTTCTACTTTGAAAATAACACCTATTTATCTGGCATCTTTCCCAAGACAGGGTTTGATATTATTGGATATTTTTCTACTAAGCCAACCATTTAATGGAGACAATTGACTAGCTCTAAAGGCTCTTGAGATTTGTTGTCTATATGAACTTTATGGTGTTAGAGTAAGCATCATAAACATTGTTGGGATGCATCACAAGAAGCATGGTAGGAAAGGGGAAGGAATTATGTGGCTGGAACGAGCTCATGATGAAAATCAACTTATTAGCATTGTTGAGCAGCTGTCAGAAATGATTGCAAAATATGTTTTAGATGATGGATTGCATCAATTGGAAGGCTTGATTGATTTGTTGGGAGCAGAACATGAGGCTACTGGTGACCTTCCATTTCTTCACAAGTATAGGGATTTCTCATTTGAGAATGAAATGAATAACCGGAAGGTTACTACAGCTACCCGCCAAGCTATAAATTCTTTAATACAGTTGATAAAGAACCCATCTACGCCTCAACAAATCTATCTATATCTATTGAATGATTATGTGGAGATGCTTATATGGCCAGATCATCCTTTAGTAAAGGTTGTTGAAACTAACTTGTTGTTGAACAAGTTGCAAGAACTGTCTCTAGAAAAGGTCTGAGGTGATTTGGAGGTTTCTCATAGCGATCAATCTCCTCAATCTCTTCAGCATGTGAGATTGGCACTTGCTACAAACCCTGGTCATGCTATATTACAAGAGTAAAGACTGATGATTTGATGTCTCAAAAACAAAGGAGGAATTTTTAAGTTATGTTTCCGGAAGTGTGTGGAACAATATGGTGAAGTTAGAATGCTAGGAAACAAAGGGGCAAATGCCAGACATCACGTGGGTTTTCTCCAACTGGGCAGATATACGTTTTTGACAATATTTACTTGATGCTGGCATGTAGTACAATTATGGTCAAAAGAGGCTCCACTAATTGGAATAATGATGGTACTAAAAAGCATTGTGGTGTTGGTGTGGACCATTATATTTTCTGTGTTTTATAATCAGATCTGGGCTAAGTAGTTGTTGAATTAATTGGATCATGGTTTGATACTTGGTAATGATTACCATTGGTGATATATATTCGATGCAATTTTTCAAGGTTAACACAAGGAGGTGTTCACATCTAAAAATCATGCCTATGTATTTAGGTTTGCATTAAGTGGCTTCCATTCAAACATTCATGAAAGCTACTTCTTCCCCTACTTCAAATGCATGAGGACATGCAAAATTTTGAGTGTGGGGGAAGGTTGAAGATGTCCTTTCCATTTCAAAAGTCATAGCACCATATCATAAGAATATTGATTCACCAAATTTTTGAAAATCATATTTTTTTTTTTAATTCAAGTGATTTTCTACATCTATAGAAACATTGTTACAACCATATTTTTATTCCCAGGGACGATCTTTTCACCACATTTGCAAGCAAATGAGGCAGAATTAAAAAATTATAAGACATGGATATTTTTCAAAAACTAAAAAATTGAGTATCAGATGGACAACATTTCCAAAAAGTGCATTTATAGGTATTTACAGGTATGATTTTGAAACAATTTTTTTATATAATTTCCAAATTTCTTGTAGCAGCCTCCTTGAAGGACACTTTTGCAAGTCATTTGTAAATAATTGAAGTTGAACCGAGAAATTATGAGACCTGGGTTTTGTTCCCCATACAACAAATTGAGTTAGTTGTAGATGGAATTTGTAGAAAATGCATGATAAGGGAAGCATCGACATGTTTTCAAACTTATTTTATGAAAATTATCAGACTTTTTTGTTAGTTACCTGTAGCTAATTTGTAGTTTTGAATGTTTGCATGCATCCCAAGACTAAATCGCGACTTAGAGATGATTTGAAATCAGTATGGGATGCTTATCCACCTGTCAGCCATGATTTTAAGAATTCTTCAAATTTTCATCTTTTTGTAGACGATTTGTAGTTTTGAATGGTTGCACACATCTCGAGACTAAAACAAAACCTGGAGATGATTTCAAATCATCGTGAGATTCCTCATCCACCTATCAACATTGTTTTTTAGCATCGTTCAATTTTCAAGTTTTCAAGCATGAATAAAGATCAAAATTTCAACATTTCTTGTAGCAACAGTTCAATAACAGTCAATAGATTCAAAATTTATCTTTGGCATCAACATCTATTATCTTCTTCAATAATATTATTATTCAACATCATCAGTACCACCAACATCATCAACAAACTTATCCAACAACAGGTCATCATCTGTAGAACTTACTCCATCCAACATCTTATTTTTCATATCATGCAACCTGGTTATAACCAAAGTATTTTCCTCTCATATCAGCACACTAGAGACATATCAACATACATCAGGYRAGCCAGAGTTCAWTATTTGTTGTCTCTTGGACCACGAGTAGAAGGTAAAGTTGGGTAAGCAATTTCTATTTCTTGGTAGTCATCTAACTGGGAATTCATGAACATAAAATTCTTGAAGCTTATCATATTTTCCATTCCTTCAATTTACATTTCATATTTCATTATCTACCCATCATCATCCATCTCCCTATGACATTGATGACTTTGAAAAAAGCCAAGTGTAAAACAAATCCTTTCCACTTAGGTCCAATATAATATATATCTAGAGACTACCTCCTATGCATCTTTGATTGCATGAGGACATGCAATGATTTGAGTGTGGGGGAGATGTTGGACCTTAATAATAACACATTTTACGATGTCGTTTAGTCATTTTTCAATCAATTTACCCCTTCATCATCATTCTCTTTATCACTCAGATTTACGCATTTGACCATTTCTACCTTATATGAGATTTTGTTAGCGATTATTTTTGTCATTAGGCGCAGAAGCACCCAGGTTGCAGATTGCACACAAAATGCCCCAATGCAGCAGCAAAAGGACCAACGTTCGTAGCAGATAGCTGAGAAGGAAGTGGACGGTTAGGATCTCACAGAGAAGATCGACGGAATTCCGTCTGCCATTAGATCTCGGGAAGTTGCACAGAGTTTAAGTGAAGAGTCAGGGTTCAGTTCATCGGAGGATCGGGGTTTTCGAAGACATGAAACTCTTGCATGTAGGAATCGCGATCTGCGATTTCTCGATAGGATCAGAGTCGTCCATCCAGAGGGACACGTGGTACACGATTAGGCTCCTCGCCTTTTCACCCATCGCGACTTTGAAACAGAAGGTCTCGTGAACTCGGGAGTTCGCAGGGTGAAATCCCAAGTATTGGGTATTCAGAGTTGCGAGGTCGCGAGTAGCGAGAGAAGGACATCCGTTGGATCCGGATCACAGGAGAACCATTGGATTTGCACATGGGATAGTGTATCGGAGTCTCGTAAGATAATACCCAAGAAATTGGCCGCGAGGATCACGATATTGTGAGAAGCGAGATTCCGACCGTTGGAATATAGGTGGCACGAAGCCCTCGGGATCTCGCCGCAAGAAGTCCCGAAGTATCGACGTTCGGATTCACGAGTTGCGAAGTGCCGAGAACCGAGTTTCGTGTGGGCGCATGGCAGATCATAAGGTGGGACCCACGTGGTCGAAGGGTGGACACGCGTTGCCTGAAGACAGGAGTCAGCACTCCGTTGAATTCTCGCATCTCAGGGACTCGCAGAATAGGAGGGAGAAAACTCGACGGTTCAACCAGCGAGGTCGCAAGGTTGTGAGAGGCGCCAACATTAAGCCTAGCCCATGGTTGCATGTGGTGAGGGCACTGATAAAAGAAGGAGATATACCCGTATCACCAGAGTGATGAGGGCATCCGGGACTCGGGCCCACAGTCTTGCTAAGAAAATCTCAATCGTCCATCTGAAGCCGACACCTGGCAGCGAGTAGAGCCATCTCGGCGCTTCACCCATTGCGACTCCAACACGCAAAAAACAGCTCTGTTATTTCCCGAGGTGCCAAGTTCAGCTGCAGAAGGGATCACTATGTTCTCCGGGTGCCAGTTCATCTTGATCTCAATCCTGATACCTGCTCAGAGTGAATGAAGAAGAGAGAGGGTGGTTGAAACCTTGCCTCACTCATTAATTGCAAGGTATGGATGTCCCGACAAGAAGCCTGCTTAAGATGGTCCTCTGTACTGGTTTTCCCTCAGAAGCCATGCCGATGTCCTCGACTCACCAGGAAAGTCTGCGCACGCTAATTCGGCATTTGAGGGCTCAACTACCCCTTAGCATGAGCCATGCAGAGTTAAGGTGGCGTGTGACAGAGGAGTGCAGACCAGATTTGATTGAAGAGACGCCCCATTCTGAAAGTCTAAGGCGCCTCTGTTGGGCAAATGTTTTAAGAGTATATATACTTAGTTTTGATATTTTCAAAAGGATCGATGGTGGAGCAGAGCTCCCGGTTGTAAATTTTTAACAAAGCACTGTAAATCTGATATATATGGACTTTTAAGACTTCTTGCCTTATGGATGCCAGTTTCTTTCATGTTTTTGTTTACACTGTGTTAGAGCCACTTGGAATTGGAGGATCCAGTCAAGCTGTAGCTATTATAGGATGATGTTGTCATGGATCACTGTAATAGTTGCGCTGTCTCTAATCAGTTTTTGTGATTTTTTCCAGTGCTGAGTGACTTGGAATTGGAGGATCCAGTCAAGTCTTCTTTTCGGTTTCTTGAAGCCCTGAACTAGGAGGATCCTGCGTTCAGAGTTTTTCCCCTACAAACCGCTGTAAGCCTGTTTTCCAGAGCTGTTTGTTCACCTTTATTACTAAGTCTTCCACCTGCTCATCTTTTAATCAACCTGCTGGCTGAAGTTAGGATTCCAGACCTCCTTTGTTCTTTACATACCAGATCCAACCCTCGAGTTAGAATGATATCTCCTTGAGACTTCATCCCCATTTGATCATCCCTTTATAAAAAAATTGTGACATTAAACTGATGGGTGTCGGGCTCTGCTCCTGCAAGCAATCCAGGAGTGACTTCCGACGCCAACATTTCTGGCGCCGTTGCCGGGGACGAAGTTGAAGATTTTCCCTGGGCAGAACGACATTGAGCCTCTGATTCTGA
>JASDQU010735367.1:279156-289226 GCA_032191745.1 Picea mariana
AATAGTTTTCTCCATACTCTCTTTCAATTATTGGATCTGGTTATTGTTTACTGAAAGCACTGTATCTTTAGATGTGTGATGAGTTGTTTCTTATACAAACCATTGAAGACCTCATTGTCCCAAACACCTAAAAATCATTATTTCTAAGTTACCAAGCATCCTTAGCCTACAACCCTAAGAAGTTTCTTGGAGTGATAACAGGTTCTACACATCATCATTGCTATGTACATTATGTGAGGCTCTAGTGAAGAGACTGTGTATGTGTCATGAGAGTCAGCTCTGAACTTCTCAGGGCTAGAGTACCAATCCTTAATTAAGTCGTGTAGGTTTTTTCCATATTGGACACATTCCTTCTTGTCAAAGTCCACTAGGAAACTGGCATTGTAAATGAAATTGGCTGATGGAGACAATTTGTACATTATCTGTAAATGCTCTGGCCAGAAATACCCAACTACGACCTTTTTTGAATTAAAGATGGTCTTGGCCAAGATATCAACATTTTCCAGCGCCCAACCGATCATATCATTGTAAGGCAAGAGTCTAGGCCTCGTTGCTATCTTATGTAGCTCTGATTGGGGCACAATTTTGTATTTGGTAGCTAGGGTCTCCGTCTCCTCGTCACCTGAATCATCTGGGCAATTGACCAATTCATACTATAGAATATTGAATACTTGCGTCCAGGATTTAATGGTGTCTACGCTTCTGGGTGAGGTGTCGGAAAAGACGTTTGTGTTCTGGTTCGAACTTTCACCATACGCTTTAGTTGCTTTTCGTGGAGCCATGGTATCAGGTCATAGAACTCTGTTATCTGTCACAGGGAATGTGCAAAATTCTTTATCTTGAAAACTTGTTGCTTAGTAAAAATGCACAATGAAATTCAAATTCAATAGAATAAGTGCAAACGCAGATTTTCTCTTGAATTTATAAATTCAGTAAAAACACACAATGTAATGAAATTCAATATAATGACTCGGATAAATTCAATATTTGGCGATGGATTAATTATGAGATAATCGTTGTTAATGCATCAATTAATCGCACTTATCGTTAAGTAAATTTCAGAATTTCGTATCTCGGGATATCCTATAATGGTTCATGATATGACTTCTGGAACGCGAAATTGCGATGTGATTAATTAATTCTAATCATGTTTAACCCTTTTAAATAATCGTAATTAACTTCAAAATTTTTAGGGTTTTGTATCTCGGGATATTGATAGTCATTCGAGGCAGGATCCCCGAAATGTGAAATTGCAAAGTAATTAATTAATCCTTAATTGTTTTTAATCCTTAATCAACTCGGCTTAAAGCTTAATAAATTTCGGGAGTTCGGGCTTCGAGATATTAGTGATAAAATAGATGGTGAAGACCCAATTTCCGAAATCGCGAAACTATTATCGATTTTCTAATTGGATTTTCGTTTCTTTTAAGTATTCATTACTTCATTCGTTTGGTCGATTAACTTCATTTAAAAGTTCGACAGGTCATTTCCGGAAATATACGTCAGAGATTAAGGGGTATATGTGTGTGGTGACTTGGACCTTTGGAATGCTTTTCGCCTATCGAGACTTTGGAAGTGAGGCATGTTGAAACGCCTCAACTACAAAACTTTGAATCCCAAAATTTCGAAGTATTCTATAGAGATTTGACTCTTTAACGAGTAGGCAGCTCCATAACTTCTAAGAGTTTAGGATCGTTTGATTTGATGGCAGATTTCATCAACGACGAGAATCAAGCACGTGTTATTTTATTTTAAAAGGAAACATAATTTATTTAAAGACTAAAGTTTGGAAATTTTTATATGTTCCAACATAGGCTCCATCTAGGGATCGCGTCTCCTTACAAGACGCAAAATAATAGTAGAGCAATGCATTTCTGTGGAACACTTTCGGAAAAAGATCATACTGAAACAAGAGTTTCGACCGTAACTTAGAAAACCTTCAAAATACATCAAATCATGACTTTTAGTTAGGCTATTTGAAATTCCTCTTTCTTGAAACTGTATTTGGATTTGCTTAAGATAATCAAAACAGCCTTAACCAATCTATCAGACTCTATTCGATCTTGTTTGTATCAAGGCAAAATGATTTTAATGATTTAGTTAGGGAGTCCTATGTCGGCTTAGAATGTAAATCTTGTCAAAAAGGGAACTAACTACCAGAGTACATTATAATACATATATAACAACCTTGCAGATATCATAGACATTGCTTCACCACCAGCGAGCATGTTCAGTACATCGGTGAAGTTATCTAATTCCCTCATTGAATTTCCTTTCACCACTTGAATTAGTCATTTTGCATTTAAATGTTGAGATGAGGACAATCATTTAATGAAATTACTTTCATCATCTCTTTTTGGACTAGATGGGGGCAATCATTTAATGAATTTCCTTTCACCATTTGTCTTATATTTTTTATAAACATAAAGTGGGGGCAATCAATTTGTATGTAATATACCAGGGACGATATCTATTTATAATTTAGCAACAAAGGTCTGTCAACTCACTTTGATTACTCTAGGTTAATCCTCTTCCAACCTTCAAAGCACCTTCGCCTACAAGGAAGTTCTCGTGGGGAGATTTTACTTTCTAGGGACTTGCCTTGAGTGGAACTAATTAGTTTGAATCTGCTAGAAAGGCTAAAGTAGTCAGGATTAACCTAGACATACTTTCTTTCAGTTAAATTGAGAGGGGCGTATAAATTTTCGTCTAACATTATTTTAAGACATGTTTCTGAGTTTTCAGAGTTAAGGCAAAATCTTCTCTCTGTGAAGACCAAAAGGGGAAAAAGAGAATCAAAGGAAAATAAAACTTTGAGATGGGCAGGATAAAACAATAAGAGTACTCAAAAGATCTGTTGCGAGCAGGGTCAATCTCAAATAAGCTTTTTCAAATATTGTCGTATTCTTTTTAGATCTTTTATTCGTATTTTATTTTTATTTCATTTTTTTATTTTGATATTTTAATTTTATTTAACTTAGAGAAGACTTTTAGGATTAAGCCATAATTCTTATGTTCCTCTCGTTGTTAATCAAGTGAAAATATTTGTATGGACGAGACTTCCTTCATATTTAGCTAAATATCTTTGAAAATTTTAACTTGGTTCAGTAGGTTAGAAACTCATACCTCAATTTTTCTTTATATTTTCAACTAAGAAAACCACTTATTTATCACCTGTTTTGAGAGAATATCAATGTTCTGAAACGTGTTTCTGATACCTCCTTATCTCTCAACTGTCATCAAGCATTCTGCATAAAGATAAACAAGAGAAATGTCAAAAACTTATCGAAAAAGAAATAGTAGTTGTTACTTATTTTTGATATTTTTGTTTTTTGTGAAATCAACAAACCTGGCCGTATTTACAGTGAAAGTGGAAATTTACCAAAGAAATGAAAATTTCGAATCAAAACAAGGAAATCAAACTGGTATCTACAGTTAGAGTTTGGAAACATGTTTATTGCATAAGTGCTTCAGGTAACGCCCGTTGATGGGGGCGTTAAGGACGTGCCCGTCGAAGTTCTCCAACAAGAACGAATTCTTTCCTTTAGAAGCTATGACCCTAAAAGGTCCACACCAGATGTGATCGAATTTTCTATGTTTGTCGGCATCCTCCTTCCTAGAGTTCCATTTCAAAATGAGGTAGTCAGGAAGGAACTCCCTATATTTAGCCTTTTTATCAAATAGGGATTTCATATTGTCTTGGTATTTCTGGAGTTTCTCATCCACCTCAGCCTTGTTCTGCTACACTTCTATTAACTGGTTGATTCTTTAGGTGATATCATTAGGTTCTTCCTTTGAATCTTGCCAAAGATTCATTACCGGCAAAGTCAAGTTTATAGGTAGTACCACATCAGTCCCATACACCATTTGGAAAGGGGACATTCCTATCAACTTCTTACTGCCTATCTGATTCGCCCACAAAGCATATTTCAGATGAACATGTCAGGCTTTTTTATTTTCAGTTAGCACATTTTTTAATATGGTGATTAAGCTCTTATTTGATGATTCATCTAATCCATTTCCCTGAGGATAGTAAGATGTGGAATGTCCCAGTACAATATTGTACTTTTGACAAAAACTAACCATCGCCATGGATTTGAATGCCTGGGCATTATCTGTAACTATCTTTCGAGGACAGCTAAATCTGGATAAAATGTTTTCCTCTAAGAAATTTATCACCACTGAGTTTGTAGCGTTTCTGGTCGGAATGGCCTCAACCCATTTAGTGAAATAATCTATAGCGGTCAAGATCCATTTATGTTGTGCGCTTGAATGTGGATGAATTTCTCCACTAAAATCCATACCCCACTGTTGAAATGGAGCTTCCATATTGACTGGGGTCAAGGGTAGTGTGGGGAGTTTTTGTTTACCTGAGAATAATTGACAGGGATTGCAGGCTCTAACTTTAGCATTCACATCTGTAAATAACTTTGTCCAATAGTATCCAGCTCTTAGAATCTTATAAGTTGTCATCGTCGTCCAGGCGTGGTGTCCTCCACACACCCCTTCATGAAACTCATTTATGATGTTCTCTGTTTTGGATTTTGTTAGGCATCTCAATAAAAAGCCCAATGGGTCTTTCCAATACAGTTGATTGTCAACGATACAATATTCTACCGCATGCAGCTTCAATTTTCTTGCCTTGGAAGGAGTCATATCACTCGGGCACTGCAGAGTCAAGAGATATGAAACTATGTCGCTATACCAGGTAGAGGAAGCAATTTTTTCTTGGATCTTGGTTGCAGGTATAGTGACATCAAATTCGTCTATGTCTGGAAAACCTTCGTAAGCTTGTAGATGATTTATCTTGAGTGCTCTAAAATATGATTCGGCTAATAGCTTATCCAGAACTTGACCTTTGACAAGTTTTGTTGGTTTGACCTCAAGATCAAATTCCTAGATCTTGGCAAGCCATCCGACTCTCCTACCGTTGCTATCAGGTTGAGCCAATATATCTTTAACGAAACTGGTAGGTACATACACAATTACTTTAGAATGTAGCACGTAGGTCTTGAAATTTTTTAGGTCTTTCACCATTGCATATGCTTGCTTTTCCAATATGTCGTATTTCAACTCTGCATCTTTGAGGCTTTTGCTGAAGAATTCTATCGGTTGTTCGAACCCTTCCTTGTTCTTCTGTAGGAGTACAGTTGCAATCGTATGTTCAGATGCGAATGAGAAAATAAAAAGTTCTTTCATGTAATCAGGACTGGCCAGCACGGGTGCTTCCCCTATAACTTTCTTAATACGTTCGAAGGACGCTTTAGCTTCAGTTGTCCATTTGACCTCGCTGTCCTTTTTTAGCATATCTATAATCAACTTTACAATTTCAGTGAAGTTCGGAATAAATCTCCTTAAAAAAATTATTTTTCCTAAAAATGATTGGATTTCCTTTCTGTTCCTAAGAATATTTATTGTATCTATAGCTTCAATCCTTTTTGGGTCAATTTTATTTCCATCTCTAGATATTATATGGCCCAAGAGTTTACCTTCCTGCATTGCAAAATGAGATTTCTTGGGGTTTAGAGACAAACCGAATTTTCGACATTTCTCGAATGTTTGTTTGAGGTGTATTAAGTACTCTGCATTAGATTTAGAAAACAAAGTTAAATCATCAAGATAAATGACAACAAACTTATCTCTTTCGTCGACGAAAGTGATGTCCATCGCTCGTTGGAAAGTGGCTTCTGCGTTCATCAGACCGAATGGCATTTTATCATACATGAAAGTACCCCATGGGGTAGTGAACACGTTTTTTTCTTTATCGTCCTCATGGATTGCAATTTGGTTATAACCTAAAAATTCATCAATCATAGACATTCTATTAGCTCCGACCACTTTCTCCAAAACATGATCCATTTTAGGTAGTGGATAATTATCTTTGAGGGATGATCTATTTAAGTTCTTGAAATCCACGCATAGTTTGATTTCACCATTTTTCTTCCCGACTAGGATTAAATTGGCTACCCACTCAGAATATATGAGTGGAACAATGATTTTTTCATCCAAGAGCTTCTTTACCTCCCTTTCTATCACGGGCAATAGTATAAGATTTATTTGTCTAAGCTTCTGCCTAAAAGGTTTGATGCCCTGCTTAAAGGGATCTTATGTTCGATGACAGTGGTATCATAAGTTCTCAATTCATCATAAGACCAAGTGAAGACACCTTTGTATTTCTTGAGTAAATCGACATATTTTCTTTTCATTTCAATTGGAAGGTATTTAGATATCTTTACCATATTAGGAGTTTCCTTGGTGCCTATATTACAATCTTCAACCTCTTCTGGTTGAGACTTCAAAGTAGACTTTAGGGGAATATCGTCATGATCGAATAATATTTCCAAAGGAATCAAACCTTTAGGAATCTGATTGTTTTTCAACACCAACATGCGGTGATTAATGATTTTATCTTGGAACTCCTGAGGATCTTCACCGTCCTTCATGACCCAGGCAGGGTCATTCTGATTTTCCTGATCAATATGTGTTTTGGAAAATTCATCGACCATTTCTAGAAATTGCTTGATCTTCTCATCATCTTCAAATACCTTCCAGTGTTGAACATTATTCGATATTGAAGGCATGTGCCTCATTTCTATATGGTACTTCAACTTCAAAACCATAGGTGGCATGAAAGTCGCAGTTGCTTTCGCTAGGGAGTCACCTTGTTGATTTTCTGCCCTGGGAATATGATGGATATTGAATGATGAGAAAAAGGTTTCTATCAGATCCCAGGTGCAGTTCCTGTATGACCTTAACCTTGGATGTTTGGCCTGATACTGCTGCCTAATCTGTTTTACAATCAATTCTGCATCACCGTAAACTATCAGATTTTCAATTTTCAACTTTCTGGTAGCCTCTAATCCTAAGACAAGAGCCTCGTATTCACATATGTTATTAGTATAGTTGATGTCCCATTGCAATCTATATGAGAAAGAAATAATAAACTCATCATCGGGTGCCAAAAACAATACCCCAGCTCCTGCTCCTTCCCATGACGACGCACCATCAAAATACATCTTCCAAACTCCTACACTATTTGCATTTTTATTTGTTTTTCATATTTTTTTTCTTCTTCTGTACATTCATCTAAACTATCATCAAGTGATAATATACAGTTCCCTAAATCTTGATCATCGACATATATTGGATAGTTATTTGGGTTTTGTGGGTCGCTTACAGTATATGCCAATCTCGTCTCCCTGTATAGACGGGTGAATTGTCCGTTGAAGATCAGGATCATGGCATAAGTAATATCCAGTTGCAGCGATCCTCCAAGTTTAGCACCCCAAGACTTGAAAAAAAACATAGCATACTTTGCAAGAACATCAGCAACAACTACATCCATGAGAATACTTTTCACAGAGATCTGTGCAAGATTAACTACTAAATCTTTAATCATGCCGAGGCACTTAACTTTTCTTGAATCGAAAGAATACAAGTCTCGGTAGGGTCTAGTAACCTCGAGGCCCAATTTTTCCATAATGGCTTTGGGCATTAAGTTGTGTGAGGCTCCATAATCTAACATACAATTATGTAGCAACTGATCATGCACAGTCAGCGTGATATAAAAAGGAGCGACAGGATCTTTGGATTTTCGATATGCGGACCGAACATTATAGTAGGATTATCATCTTCCAAATTAATAGAATCTGCATGACTTTCAGTATTCGAGAAATTAATGATCTTGGCGATTTGTTTTCTGTACATCGGATTTTTTGCCAGTTAAACCAGAGGGACCAAAATTTTAATTTTATTGATTTCACTTTCTATATTGAAACTTCCAATCCTCTTTTCGACTTCCCTGGATGATATCTCTGTGTCTCTTTTTTTTGTTCTATTGGTTTGTGTTTCCTTTGCTTCGGCCGTCTTCGTCTTGGTATCTTGCGTCTCAACTGTCTTTGTTTTGACCGTTAGCTTTTCAGTGGATGGTTGAGAGGTCTCATTCTTTTTACTTCTCGACAAAATTTTCTTCAATGGATTAGTTGTAAAATTTCTATCTCTAGGCCTTAAATTATATTTTTGTTGGAGCTCGGCCATTATAGAGTCGGCAATTCCTTGATAAACGGAGTTCCACATATTATTTATACTTACCTCGTCTCCAAACAATGGTTCTTGATCTAAATACGTTTCGTAATCATGTCTGGTCATGTGAGATTCTTGATCATTGTCACTGAGGTTGCCTATATCTTCATCAAATCCCTCAAAATCTTGTGTATCATCACTTTGCATAAAGTTTTATGTTTTGAAACGAGCTTTGATTTTTTGATCCTCATTTTTTACCGGTCTTTGTTGGGTTTTTGGATTTGGATTCCTTTTGAAGTCTCTCCTAGCAAAAGGATCAGGCTTAGCCTAGTCTAATTCCATTTTGGAGATCTTGTTTGATAATTCTTTTATTATTTTGGCCATATCATCCATTTTGTCCTCAACGGACTTCTCAGATCCGAAAGTTCCAGCTTACTCCTTGAAGCGCTTAGTGTCTTTGTTTCCTGTTTCGACCTTCGCTTTCAGTTTACCAGATGCCATCATGTTTGACTCAATTTCGATGGCGTCGTCTTGCATTCTAATGAGATCAATAGATCTCCTTTCTCTCAAAAGCACGACAAAGTCTAGCTCGAAAGCTCCTGCGAAAGTTACTTTAGCTGCAGGTTGTGAGGGTTTAACTTCTGCCGGAATTTTGTGATAAAGTTTATTAAACCTTTGGTTGAACTCTAAGACTGACTCTGAATTCTTTTTCCTCAAAGGCCCAAATTTTGTCAGGTAATACAAGTGATATTTTCTCTCTCCCCACTACCTTAAGAAGGTGGTTTCGAGTGCATCATAAGATGCTATAGATCCCATTGGAAGCCCTCGAAACCAAATTCTTACTTGGCCTTCAAAGTTTAGCACCAAAAGTCTCGAATTAACATCCTCATGCTCAATGTCGAGGATATCAACGAATTGGTCGAAAAAGTTTATGTGCTCTGTTGCCGTTAAATCTCCCTCTCCTATGAACTTTGGTAAATTCTTCATGTAATTTTTCAGTAGGTCATGAAGGGCAGGGGGAAGGGCCAGAGGAGCATATCTGGCAGCTACTTTGGCAAAGATCCTGGGAGGGGGAGGTGGTGGCCCTTGGCTGCCTCCTCCTCTACCTCCTCCTTCGTCACCACCTCCGGCGCCACCTCCTCCAATTGTATCCATTTGAATGTGAGGGGATGAACTTTGAGAGTTGAAAAGGGGGTTTTCATAAACTTGTAGTCGTCCTTAGGCTACTTTAGAATGAGGAGAATGAAGTTCCGGAGACAGATTAGTAGGAGACGGAAAGTCTGAGAAAGGGGAAAAAGGGAAACAAGGGTTGGGTTCTTCGGACTTATAGGATATATAGATAGGAGAACCAACATGAGTTGAATCAGGATACGTGATATACTCCTCAGAGTTTCGTGGAATAGAAACCTTTACTTCGGGGATCTGTGAAATAAAAGCGGGTATCAAAAGGGGTCCTTTACCTTTATTAATAGAGGAGGGAGTTGAAACGGTCTCATATTTTATCTTAGGTAAAAGCAGTTTGGGGTTTATAACTTCAGTTTCAGGTTTATTAGTTGATGTATCTGCAAAGTGGCTTTGTGTGTAACCTTCTTGTGAGGTTGATTGTTCAAGTGGAACCTTAGCATTAGTTTGCACAACTTTGGGTTGGTAGACCTTACTTGTGGATGCGACAACTTGCTTGGGGTTTCCCTTTGGTCTCAAAAGTTTTTTGGGATCGGTTACAGGAGTAGTTTGTTGTTCGTGAGGGTTCT
Source organism: Picea mariana (assembly GCA_032191745.1). Classification (NCBI taxonomy): domain Eukaryota; kingdom Viridiplantae; phylum Streptophyta; class Pinopsida; order Pinales; family Pinaceae; genus Picea; species Picea mariana. Next base: position 288,930 of record JASDQU010735367.1, read on the forward strand.
TCCTGGTATTCTTTCTATCGAATGCCAGCTTATATATAGTGGAGTCGCCAAGTGCAAGATAAAGCCTTAATACAGTATTCAATCCTTGTTCACTATCAAAGACAGAATATTACCTTGTCTTTTTTCCCACGAAAAAATAACTTCGTATCTCCGTCCCCGGCAAGGGCACCAAAAAGATGTTGTTCCTGAGATTACACTTAAGGCTTAGCAGTGTAATGTCAAGGCATCATAAATATAAAGGTTGATTTTAAGAAGTACCTTTTCTTCCGATAGTTATATAAGACTTAATTCCTCAAA
>JASDQU010735367.1:304014-323142 GCA_032191745.1 Picea mariana
ATTGGGGCATTCTCTCCTTGAATTATCCACTTTTCCTTCGCTTATTTTACACTTATATCAGATCTGATTGGAGGGTGAAAAAGTGTTCTAACAAATTGGTGTCGTTGTCAGGGAACACAGATCTTGGTGGCAATGATATCAATGAATTTTTACTTTATTTGCTATATTCTTTTTATCTCACCTGACGATTCCACATGATACATGGATGAATTCACTGGGGAATGAACAAATACATCCAGACTAGATCCAACAACATCCATTGAAGAAAGATAATGATTAATCAAGGGGGATGAATATAGGCATGGGATGCTGGATCTTGGGTATTTTCTTCACAATAAAAGTCAGGAAGATGAAACTATTTCTAAGTTCCATTTCAGATTTATCAATGCAAAGGATAAGGTTCCCATTGCATACCATCCATGAAACGTCGTGTGGAAATATGCCTATGCTTTTATCCAGAATTTCATGATCTCTTTTTGAAGCAAGGACCAACAAATTTAGGACATGCCTTTTTGGCTACTCTAAGAATAGAGGAATACTTTTTGATTACCTAGGGATTTCGGGAACTTTTTGATATTATAGAGGAATGCTATAGTGGAATCATACCAACATCTCTTCTTTTAGCTACCCAAGATTTGCAAAAAGGAGTAGCTGCTATACAAGAGAAACTTTTATGTTATCAAGCTCTCAGAGATGAACATGATGATGATGGCTTAGGCTTGATTGATCATGAACCAATAGCTGCACCACTTGATTCATATGAAGAGTTCTAGGAAGATGAAGGTGAATATTTGTATGTTCACGAGTGTTCATTAGTTCCTTCCATTAGTGATGATGAAAAATTTCAAGAGGAGGAACCACAAGTCAACTATGTCGAATTGGATTATCAAGAGACTTCATCTGAGCACATCCTCGTAGTGTTTCAGGAACAACTTGATTAGATACCATTACAGGAGGAGGAGACTCATATAAAGAGTCTAGCACTCCATCTTGTAAATCATAACTCACCACTTGTGGTATCATCACTACTTGTCTTGTCTTCTCTCTCTTTCACTATGGAGTACTTTTGCACACTTTTGGAAGGATGATTTGTGGATACTTTCTCTTGTTTTGATGGATGATATTTCAGCTAGGGTTTCTTCATGCACATTGACTTGTCTTAGTAAGTGTTCTTCTTCAATTTTATAAGCTTCTTCATGGTGTATTATTTTGGACGATCTATTAGATGTTTAATTGTTGCATGTTACCTTGTATGCTAGGTTCAATTTTTCTAGAAACCCTAGGAGGGATTAAGATTGTTTATCCCCCTCCCTATTTTAATTCATCTTAATTTGTTGAAGCATTTAAGACCTAATATAGGGGTTAAGAGTGTTTATCCCCCTATTTGCTAGTTCAATACCTAGGGTTTATGAGGGTATAAGATTTAGGGTTTGACCTAGTTAACTTAAATATCCAAGGTAGGTGCTATAGAAGAGGAAAATAGTCCTAGGGTTTATGAGGGTATAAACCATAGGGTTAGTTTCTTGAGGTTTGATCCTAGGCCTATGAGGGTATAGTCCCAAGGTTTCAAATCTCCTAGTCTTCTATGCCATTTAACTTCCAATTTTAATATTTACTTGAATCCACTTTCCCAAAGAAGGAAAATGGCACCAGTCTTTAGCTCACAAGTGATACGGAAACTTAATAAACTCTTCCACTCTCAAAAGTAATTACTTGGTTAGATACTCCCTTGAATTTGCTTGCCTATTTGTTGACGGGAAAATTTGACCTGCCGTCAACTAGAAGAATAGATCCGGACCGGGGTTGTCTAAATAACCCAAACCGTTTAGGGTAACCTATTCTGACGGGTTTAATGGCTCTGTTAGCTAACTAGGGTCCTAAAACAAAGAAAAGAAATGAAATAACTAGTGCTAAAACTATAATAATATATAAAATTTAATCTAATTATTTACAAATACATTCAACAGAAAGATAAAAATGAACATGCCATTATGTCCAAAGTAATTACAGATTGCAAGTTTTTAGTGGATACATTGCAAAATCAATGTTTGGTAACTGTTTTTCAAAACTAGATAAAGAAAACACATTTTTTTTTTATAATTTCTATTTTCTAATCATAAATCTAAGAACTTAAATAAAGTATGTTATGAAATAAGGATAGAGTGATGGTTAAAGCCAATCTAAAACTGTCATGTTTCACTCATAAGTAAAATAACATAAATTAAATGGAAATAAAGCTAACTTGAGATTAGTTTCATATTGTGTCTATGTCTCTGTACGATCCAAAACTCCAGTTGTCTTTGCCTATAAGAGAAATCTATGAGAGGCTTGCCCTAATGCCTCCCGAATAAAATCTAGGTGTTTGTTGATAGCTAGGATATGAGAACAAAATAGTAGACATGTATGTCCAATGATCTTATAATTATGAATTATTACAGTAACATAAATCTTAATGTAAAGCATTCATTTTATCAATCAACTAAACATAACACACAAATCATGATATTAAAATTGATATAACGATCACAATGATAATTTGTGAAACAACAAGTTATAGACAAACTTTAAAATCATTCAATAATATGAAATGTCATATGCTAAAGAAGCTAAAGTTGTGTAACATATCAATATCTCATAATATAAGAGTCAAAACATAGATGGAAAAATGTCACAGTGGTCTAAAGCCAAAATGCGAAACACTTGTCCATATAGTTCTAAGAATTACATGCCTATAATCTGTTCCAGCCAAAGATGTCTTTTACTTACAAAATGAACAGTATTTAAAGTGACCTGAGATCACATTCTCCTATCTCACAGGATAGAGTAGGATCTCATAGAATAAAAAATATTACAAAAATAGTGGGCTAGGAGCCACTTATAACAGAGTTGGTTTTGACAAAGATAGATCAAAGTTTTTACAAAAACAAACAAAAAAAGAAACTACTGATCATTCAGATGCATAATCGAATATGTTTCCTCCAGATGATCAACAACATGATCTACTATTTCCTAAAAAACAAAACAAATTTAATAAGTTAGAAAATTACTCATAACTAATTTCTAATTTTTATTTAAAAAGAGACTTGGCTACAGAATCAAAGATTTTGTAGCCAGTCTTAATTTAGCAAATAAAATCAGATTTTAAATCGACTTATTTTGAAATAGATAACAGGGATAAAATAAGAGGAAAAATTGTTTTACCATTTAAGAATTGACCAAAGATGAGTCGGGTAGTTCAGAATTTACTATCGCCTTTACACTGGTTGCATTTTTTATTACTATGTTTCCTGATCTCTTGATGCGTTTAGTTTTCCTCTCTGCGTGCGCCTTGAGGTCATGATTTTCTTGCCTCAGCAAATCATTTTGAGCAGTAAGCGATTTAATTCGGGCCTGAAGGACAAGGATGTCAGTGTAATACCGCTCGATCCAATGGAAACAAACATCACACTGTACATGTGATATGGTAGGTTGATGAAGTGCACAGTCAAATAAGGGTGTATCGATCTTACCTTCTATTTGCTTCTGATCAGGCCTAATACCAGAGAACCCCTCTTTACCTTTGAGGCACGGTGGAAAATTTGTCACAAAATTATGAGGTTCAGTCAGAATGATAACTTTCTTCCTGTAACCCTGATATTATGGGTCTTCTAAAACTAGAAAATCTTCGATCTCAGGATCTGAACACTCATCAATCTCGATCAAACCGATCAAGCTCATATGAGTGTCGGATCAGCTCCTTAGCTTCCTTGAAATTTGGCGACCTGCCCTTTTGTTTTTGAACCCTAAGTCTGTGCATTTCCTGTTTGTTCCTTTGCGAGGTTGCTCAACATATGGATTAATAATAACGTTAAGGCTAGCATCAATTTTAGGTACAAGAGGGTCAATTACCTTCAATTCAACAGTCCCCTGCTCAGAAAATCATGTAGGTGAAGACTTACTTGGCATCCCTGCGTCTAGAGGGTTTATGTCGGTAAAGTCTAGTATATCGATTGAACTACCAAATTGGTATTTAATCGGTGGCTCGTCTAAGTTAGGGTTTACTATAGGAATAGTCTTAGCAAAACTATTTCTTATCAAAAAATTCTCCCAACAGTCACCTACGGTTGCCAAGTGATGCATCATCAAAATCTTAACCAACCCGTGATGGAATAGGCTTGAATCAAGACTCTATCTTTTATATCTTTTGGACATTTTATACAGACTTCTCAACAAGTAAAATGGCATATTTAATTCGAAACCAATGAAATGCATGAGTAACCAAATATGGTAGAGGAAGACCAGTCTGTATCGACCCTCGCATGTCACGAATTKCTTGAGAATAAGTAACAAGCTATKCCACCTAGGTTTAACTAGGGAAATAGAAATACCTTTTTCACAACAGTTGATCTTTCGGGATGTCATGAAGAGGCTCCACGGGACTCCTTCAATTCGGACATTTTTSAACCATTTTTCACCCTTCRATGGAAGCCCTATTGCTTCKCTCACAAACCCCCCGGTCAACTCTAAYTGTGTGTCCCCAATTTTTTCTTTGCAACCATCAAAGGTCTGCGTGAAAKCCTTCACCACCTGAAAGTTATAGCCTTCAAATATTTTAAGGAAAACATCCCAGTCGTGGCTTTTAAGATACTCAATTGCATCGTCGTGAGAAAGTAAATCTTGGCATCCATTTGGCTCCAGGCAAATGACATGCGCCATGACAAATATAACCATAAGAAAATAGGGATGACTCTGGATGGGCTTAGGTTTGAATCGCAGGAGCATCAGGAATAAGTTGGAATGGTGAGTGGAGACACAAAACAAAACATAGCCTGTGTGTTATCATAGCACAAATAGTGGGAGTAAACCAGGGGTTTGAGTGCAATCCTTACCATGCCCTATGATGAGAACTAAACATACAGAGTACTGAAACCCAATGCAAGTAATGAATGGCTCATTAATACGTTAAGCCAACAAGGTGAGGTGAGGATGCGAGTACATTAGGTGTGTATTCTTTTGCATGTCTGTTGGTACGACCATTGAATTTGTGACAAGAATATCAAACAAATATCAAGGCTCTTCACAAATCGAATCACAAACTATCAAACCATATTAAACCATATTGAAACCCAAAACATCGAAAATAGGTCATTCAAACATTAGATTTGGATTTGATATAAGTATGGTGACCTTTACATAGATGCACTCTAAGGCACAAAAAATGATAACACCAAGCTAGGTTTTTATGTTTAATCCATGCTTACAGTCATGAATTAAACATAAAACAAAATGAAAACACAAACAATAAAAATTAAGTAACCAAGGTTTCTGTACATCAATCACTTCAAGACCCTTAAAAATGTTTACAAAAATGGGGTGATGGCAACGACAGAAAAATGCAGTTCCTTTCAATTGTGCGAAAATAATCGAAATCATGTGTGGCTGCCAACACTATTCTACCTCAATGGTTTGCATTCTTGGCTATTTTATTGCTTCTCTTACAAAAGTTTGTTACGATTTACCTCTTTTGACCCCTCCTCATGTGGGTTCGAATCAAGTGAAGCTTCCTTATAAATTAGCTAATTTTATTACTTACAACCAACCCACCAAGTTAATTTTTGTTGGTGCTTCCTAACCTTCCTTGGACCTTTAGGGAATTGTGTTGCAAGATGTCTTGTTTCAAAACAAACTCTACAATGTAAATAAATTTTTTCATAATCCAATTTTTGAATCCCCAAGTAATTTTCACCTGTCAAAATTATTTGTGCCAAAAACCCTTTGTTGAGATTCATTTCCACACCGCTATAATTCTTTGTTTTAGGACTTATATGATAGAAACTTCCTAGAGTCTTACCAATGGCTTGAAGAGAAGGTAAACCCCAAAATTTCAAGGGAAGATTTGGGATTCTAACCCAAACGAGAGTTGATATTAAAGTATTAGTCAAAGGATCAAAGGAGGGAGTCCGAGGCTTCATGCATAAACTAGAACTGCCCCAAAACCAAGGTCCTGAATCTAAGATCGAATCTCTGTCTTTCGGAAGATCAAACTCAATAATAAAATACCCTTTTGCACAAGGGTGAATGAAAGCTTCAACTTTCATCTTTGGCTTCCAAGAGATCAAGTTCCAATCACGAAGATCATTTAGACGAGGCCAAAAACCATTAAATCGACACATTGTTACCCCCCATTCCTAGGGGGAACTAGAGGAGATCATGTCTCATGGACTACAATGAAGAAAACGATCTCGATCATGATGATGATCAACATATCCATAGAGAGCAGTCCAACCCCCACCCCCCCCCATATTTCCTCTTCTACTTCATATTAACCAAACTCATCAGATCCAATCAAGTTAGAGTATGGGAGATGGTAATCCAACATCATCATGCATTATGTTAGTCCTTTCATGCGAAGTGTTATGATTAATATACAAGGCATGTGAATGAGGATCATTGGTTGAAGTTGGATAATGGATCACTAGCTCAAGAAGTTATGTTTTTTTACTTATTACACCTTAGTGGCCAACGTCTGTGCCCTAGTCCCACGTTGTCACCATCAAAGGAAAAGGGGTACTATTGGGGAGCCCTTACAAGGGTAACATTATGTTTCCTCTCCACACTTAAAACTTTCCATCTTGGAGCTTGTCACAGTGCACTAAACTTTGGTAATGGGTCATGGTCCATTCTCTCACGAGAAGAGGGGTTGAAGGCCTAGAGGTTGATTGCAGTTGCTAAGAAAATGAAGAATAACGAAATAATAATGATAAATAAAGGAAGAAATAATAACAAAGGACTCCCAAAATCTAATCCAAACTTGAACTCGACCCTTTACGTGTTTTCCCTAGTCGCAAAGCAGTGATGCTATAGCTTGAAACCTTGTAAATGGGACTTGCAAATATGATAAGAGGATAGTAAAAAGGAAGATTAAGGGGTTTGGAAAAACATAGAATTTATAAAGTGGTAATTCAAGAGAAAGCACACCCTCCTCAAAGATTCTCATAGAAATGGATTCAATGACAACATAAGTCATGAAGTAATGCCAACACATACCACTATCACACTTACTCTTGAAGGGTTCTTTTCTTTCACTGCTTCCCCTGAGACATATCCCTCTACTTGGGTATTTTATTTCACTATTTTGGTTGGGACACCTAATAGGGTCAGATGAAGGTCCTCCCATATTCAAGCTGGACAACTTACATAAAGTCCCGAGATAATGTGAAATTTGAAGGTGATACATGATTTAAACTGTTTATGTGGCTTATATCTTAAGTAAAAATTTACTTTGCATGATTTAAGGACTAATATATCTTATGAACCTTGGATTTACTTGGTTTCATATTTTGTTTTGATTTGGATGCCCCTGATGTGGTTCCCGAATGACACCTCGGGATTTCACCTAGGATGTGTTGCCTCTATTGAAGGGTATGACACGTGTGATGTAGAGCATTGAGTCACCCAATGTTTTGACACATTCAGACATTGGGTCTCACAACTTCAGGACCTTGGATGATGGACAAATGGGCTTGATTTTGATAGATGTGGTCATTGTGGCACATAGATGGGTAGGAAACACACACCCTGGGCTCTACACCCCAAATATTACTAGGAATTGGATGGAGGACATTGCACATGAAGATGATTTGAGGACACACATAAATGACATACACTCCTCTCTAGCTTGGATGTTATTCCCTACACCTTGGATATTTTCCCTCTTTTGATGATGATGTCACACATTAGGGTTTAACGATGATGGGGCTTATTTTCCATTTGGGGCACCATTGATGATATGAAATGACCATGTATGAGGAGATGCACCTCCTATCTTGATTGCACCATGGGATGATGACACATGGCCTTGGAAGGCCTTCACACCCTCTTGGAACATGATGTCACCGCATGTGTGACCTAGGAGGGAATTGTTCTATTGTTTTAGCATGATTTATTATTTGTAAAGGAAAATTTGAGGGGTCCACCTCACTTGTGACATGACTTTTGAACTTTTGGACAAATTGAATGCTAGGGTTTCCTTATAAATAAGACTAGCGTTCCATTTCATTTTCATCATCACATTCACTCCTCACACATTTGTGGGAGAGCTACTCTAGAAAAGTTCAGTATCTTTGTCTCTTGTATCTTGGATCTAGTGCACACCTCTTGGAGGAGGATCTTTGTGGATACTTTATCTTTCTTGGATGGTATGTTTCCGCAACTAGGGTTTTTCTTTGTGTATCGACTTGAATAAGTAATTGTTGCAGTTTTATGTCATTGCTAATTTTTTAAGGTGATAATTACTATATTGTTGCATGCTGTTTTGATTTGGTGAAACCCTAGGGAGGATACATAAGTAATTTTTCTCCTTCATATGATTTGCTTGTCCAAGTTTTGTGAAAGCATTCTCTTGCTAAGATTAAGGACCTAAGGCCCAACAGGATTTGCACCTTAGGGTTTTGATCCTAGCCTTTGATCCTTGAACCAGGTCATTTAGAAGAGAGAAAATGATACATAGGGCCCAAGAGGCTTTTCACCCTAGGGATCATTTTCTTGAAGGTTTAGTCCTAAGGCCAAAGAGGCTTTGTACCGTAAGGTTTAAACCTCATTCTTCATCATCATCTATCTCAATCTTCAAGGTGTTGCATGTTTGACTCCATAAGCCCTAAAATACAACGACACTAGTCTAGAGCTCCTCTTGTGGTGAAAATTATACTTAGAACTAGCATTCTCTCTCTCAAAGCGATTTTATTAACCCCTCTAACTCTAACTTTAGAAAACATATGATATTTATTGTTGCTGTTACAAAAGTGTGCTACAACCACTAGGGTCTACTTTAATTGCTGCATACATACTTGGAATAGTGGCTAAAGATACTCAAAATTGAGATCTAACAATTGGACATTATTGTACATGTTTAAGGCTTGGTTTATATGCTAAATTACTACATTTCTGAGTACTTTTTCTAATTGTTGTTGCAAAACAATGATTGTTGTTATATATTACTTCATTGCTGTAATTTTGCAACAACTATTGAATTTATTGATTATCTAGTGTCTGGGATGATATTTATAAGTTGTGTAACTTGATAATTGCTTGTTTTATTCTTCAAATTGTTTATTATCTCATACAAGTGAGCCAATTACCTTGTAAAATTTTCTTACCTCTCTTAGACCCTGACCTAACACTTAGGTGACCACGATAGGGAGTGGTAGGACTGGCTATGTTACCCCCCCACCCCAAGCTAGGGGTAACTAAGGAGATGATGTCTTGATGCCTGCAGGTTGAAGACATGGAGTGTGGAGAGCCAAACGACCAAACAAAGCCCTTCCTCTCCACCACATCACCATTTTTCATTCTCATTTGTATACATTGATACATGTTAGTAAATTGTATTTTATCATTGAAAAACATTATTTTAGATAAGGAAATTTTCTATATATATATATATATATATATATGCAAGAAGATGAAACTATAATAGCATAATATGCATGATGCAATATATATACAAATGAAATACAAGATGGAGATGCCTACCTACACTATTTTATTTTAGTTTTAAATGCTAGGTATAATCATATGACCAGTGAAACCATCCCAACATTGTATTAGAATATCTACCCATGTGCTTCATCTTAAACCAACATAAGAACAATTCAAGCACAAAAACATCATGAGTCGGGGCATACATAATACCATAACTAGTCATAAAATCCAACTCATGGAGGCAGGAGGGAGGGACGAAATCATGCAAAGAGGTATCACCACAACCTTACCGTATCAATCCCGGGACAAGGAACAATGAATAAGGCAAAGGTATATCCCCATCCTCAATTACTAAGATAACCCTCGAAGATCAAGAAGGGATGAAAAGGAACCAAAGGAAAACTCTAAGGTTACCCATGGAGGAAGAGAGATCAGGGTAAGGTATCAAACTAGGCCTAGAGAACATATTTTTCTCCCAACCCAAGGTTTGTTTATATTGTGTGTGAAACTGAAAAGGCCTACAACAAATGATAGTTTGAAAACAATTATGTCTTACATGAAAATGACGATCATGAGGAAAAATCCTAACCATATCTATAGTGGATAAAAAGGTGAAAAGGGAAAAGAATGGAAGTTCTCATTACCAAAATCCTTCTCTAAGCTAACTATGTCCTTACCCCCACCAAAATTAGAGCACAACAGTGGTCGAAAATTTTCTTCATAGAATAAATCCAAGTGCTCAAAGGAATACCTATCAAACCCCCCAGGATATGAACGAAAATCATCATGAGAATGCTGCAATAAGTCATCCCTAGGTTGTTGGAATATATCTGTAATTATGTCATCTCCTTGTTTCCGATCATCTGAATTAATAGAAATCACATATGTTTTTTCTAACGACACTAATTAAAAATGACCTTCAATATCATAAATGGGATCTCCATTAAATCCATAATGAGTCCTATCCCATTTATGTCTCCCAATATGTATAAGCTATTCAATATTGTCAATCAAAACATTACTTTCATTATAACATGAAGGGACTAGTGTATCCAAGGGTTCCTCCAACACTTCTTCAGTTTCCAAATCAGAGGATACATAATCATCGAAGTCTTGGAAAAGAGTATAACTTACCATGTTATTTTCTTCATGTGTGGGAGGAATTGAAACTTGGATGACTTCATCAAATGGAAGAGCAAACACCATCACTTTGTCTTCATGAGGAGCATCTTCGTGGATTAGGTATTCAACAAGGTGTGTTTTATCAAAGTGTTCTTCTTCATCATAATCACAAGGAAACTCATTTTATTCTTGGTAATGTTCCTCATGAATCACCTCTTTAGGTTTTTGTTCTTCAATCAAATATTTGTTGTCTTCAACATAATCATGAGGTAGTTTTTTCTCCTTTTCAAGGGGTTGGTAACCCTCTTCATAGGCATCTCTCTTGGGTTCTTTCCTTGGAGATGCTTCATCAAGGCATGCTCAAGACATGGAGGATCTTCATTAATAAATTATTCTTTTTTTGGTGGGAGAAATTCATCGAGGTTTGCATCTTCTTCAGGGTCACTCCATTATTCCTCGTCTAGATTTAACTCCAATACCTCAGATAGAACCCAAGGTTTGTCATACTTTTCTTGTATGCTGGTACATAATGTATTCACTCAGAAATATGCCTTAGTGAGCTATTCCTCTGCTAAAACTTCGATACATCATTCATATTTCTCAAATATGAGGCCATGTTCTTCTCATCTTAATGCACATATCCCAATTATCAAGTGTACATCCTTGCATAGATCAAACAATTGATTGCATATTTCCTTATCTCTTTTGACACTTTCTTTCAACCGTTGGGAGAAGTATTCACTTTGTTCTTAATATATTTTTTTATCTTCTTAAAAGGATTTCTTTTTTCAAAAGGATACCTTAATCTCTTGAAAGGAATCTTCAAGTGTTTGACCTTTCAGACCCCAATATTCAAGAAATTTGTAGTGAGATATGTGAGGGAAGATACACTTTTTTGTTTGATATTTTTTGCAGGCCATACTTTTATTTCAATTAGCTTGTTAACCAAAAAAAAAATATCTGTACATCTTTGTATTTCACCTTTAGTCTTTTTGTGTGCTTTATAGATTTTGCAACATATGTGACGACGAGGGATGGATCACCATCATATTCCAGAAAACCCTTTGACCATTCTGGGAGAATACTATTCAGGTACACATGAAGGATATCAATATCAATGTATGAGTAAATTTCATGAAAACCCCATGGTACCATGATTCCATCACTTGAGAGTGTTCAATATCACAAAGATAATAGTAGGATGACACTCAGAAATATATCAGTGGAGTTTCCAGATGACCCATTTAGGATCATAAAAGGAAGGTGAGGGAATCACCCTCAGTGGAGTCACCAGGTAAACTTGAGAGATAAGGGATTTGGGAGAAATTTTACCAAATGTATGTCATTGAGGAGAATGACTTGATCCTCCCTGGGAACAGTGCCAAAAGTTTATTGCAGGATTTGTAATTGTGGAAATCCCACCACAATTCCCCCAAATCTTGTGTAACCATGGAATATCCTACCACTGTCACCTTAGTAAGCACTTACCTCGTTTTAGTGTTGGAAGAGGTCCACCACAAGGGAGGATTCCCTGGTGACTTCAAGGGTTCAAAGTAGCAAGTATAGTAGCCAATCCTACTACCCCCTCTCTTCATCACCTAAAGATTGTTCTAGGTCAAGTTAATAGAAGAGGTATGAAGTTGTTTGAGTACTTGTCCTGAACAAGAACACTTTAAAACATATATGTAATGGTTTCCAAGTTCAAACATACAACAAATACCTCCTTAAGACACTTGATAAAGTAAATTGTAGTGGATGTTATAAAATTGCAACAATGAACAATGATACAATAACAATAAAAGATTTATAACAAAAATAATTATTAAGGTTCATAATTTCAACAATTGACCATGGAAATTTTGCATTTATCCACTAGATCAATATCCAATTCTTAGATGTAATTTATGAATGAGTTAGGCCACTAATGAATGAGTGTATGCAAAAAATTAAAGTGTGATCAAGTGACTGTAGAAAACCTTTGTAACAATAACAAGTTTCTTAGAAAGTTTTCCAATTTTGGTGTTAGCGAAGTTAGTAGAGAGATGAAAGGGAGTGTTTATTGATCAATTTCACCACATTTGAGATTTTAAAACTAGTGCCTTTATGKGTTATGGAGTCTTATAAGAACAAATGAAACTAAACTTGGAGCTTGATCTAGTTGGAACCAAGAGGTAGGACTCAAAYTCTAAGGTGCTAGCACATTAGGGCCTTAGGGYTTGAATATTGAGGAGAAGGATTTCTATGGCCGAAGCACATTTGGGCCCTATAAACCTTTTCTCCCTTTCTGTAACTTCAACTAGGTCAAAATCAAAAGTCTAGGGATACAATCCTAAAGTGCCAACATTAATGGGATTTAGGAGTCTAACCCTAGAAAGGATTCCTTTAAAAAAATTGGACAAAATTAACTTTGTGATAGGAGGAATCACTTATGCTCCTCTCGTAGGGTTTCACCAAGCAAGAAATATAGCATGAAATAGTTAATTTACCATGAAACATTAATAACATAAGAATGAAATTGATGAAAATTCACTTACTTCACCATGAAACCATGAGACAAAACCCTTTTAATTACATAAAATTCCCTCCAAAATAAGCAAAGAGCATCCACAATTGACCTTCCAAACATAGTGCATGAGTGTAGAATATCTAGATACCCAAATAGGGTGAAATTTTCAGAAGTAATCTCTCACAAAGGTGAGGAAAATGTGATGATAAAATGAAATATGAGGGTGGCCTATTTATATGAGGCCACCCTAATACAAATTTTCCACATAATTTGTCAATGACACAAAACAAGTGGGGCCGACCCCTTAAGTTTCCTCTACATAATGAAAAAAATGAAAAATACATCAAATAAAACCCTAGAAGGGTGACGCCATGCTCCAAGTGTGTGACAACAAGCTAGGAGATGGTTACATCATGCTCCCAAGATGAAAATTCGGGCCTACAAAGGACATGTGGCATGATCCAAGGGTGAATGAGTGTGAAATGAGGTGAATCACCCTCAATCCATGCCAATCATCTCCTGAACCACTCCATCCATCAAACCCTAGCCCCCAAAGGTGATGTCAAGGCCAGAGTGTGATGTCATAGTCCTCCAAAGGCCACATCCAAGTGCAAGAGGAGTGAAATATAATTCCAAAGTGATGCCAAGGTTCCTACAAAGGAAATTTCCTCCATTCTCTGTGCATAAGATCTCTGGGATGCTCTGCCCAGCTCGTGGGATTCCAATGCATAGGAGTGGAAAAATGAATAGAACTTCTCAAACCAAGACGATTTGTCCATCATCCAAGGTTATGAGAAATTGAGAGCCACTATCTGAGGGTAATGAGTCATTGGATGACCCACTTCTCTCGATCACATATTCCAAAGTCCTGAAATAAATGCACAACATCCTGGGTGCAAGCCTAGGAAGACCCTCAAAAACCATGTTAGGGCTATCCAAAACAAGCGAAAGTATAAGACAAGGTTAACCAAAGTTCATAAGAAACATTAGTCCTTAAAACATGTGAAGTAAGCTACAACTTAAGACATAAACCATGCAAAATGATTCACCCTAATATCCCTTTCACGCACCACACCAGCTAGGACCCCATGTGCGTTACCAAGTTTAAGTATGGGAGGGTCTTCATCCAACCCTATTAGGTGTGCCACCTAGACAGGAAATACAATAACCTAGGTAGAGGGACAAGTCCGAGAGTGACAAGGGAAAGTAAAAACCCATCAAGAGTAAGTGTTAATGTGGTATGGTATTACGGCTTACTTCATGCATTATGGTACCCATTTCTATGAGCACATTTGTAGAGGGAGCACTTGATTTCTTGAGATACCCTTTCCTCGGTGCTTTTTGCATTCCAAACCTCTTATTTTCCTTTTGATACCCAATTTTCATTTGAAATTCCCCTTTATAAGGTTTCAAGCTTCATTCCTTTACTTTTCACTGGGAAATAGTCCTTTATAATTGGTACATTCATTCACATCTAGACATGGGAAATTACCATTATAAGGGGTAGAGCTAAAGTTGGCATGAGAATTTTATGGTGGCCTTATATATATATATATATATATATATATATATGCAAGAAGATGCAACTATACTAGCATGATATGCATGATGTAAGATATATACAAATGCAATGCAAGATGCAGATGCCTACCTACACCAATCTATGTTAGTTTTAAATGCTAAGTATAATCATATGACTAGTGAAACCATCCCAACATTGTATTACAATATCTACCCTTGTGCTTCATAACAAACCAACATAAGGACAAGTCAAGCACAAAAACATCATGAGTTGGGGCATACATAATACCATAACTAGTCATAAAATCCAACTCATGGAGGCAGGAGGGAGGGAAAAAACAATGTGAAGAGGTATCACCACAACCATGCCTTATCCATCCCAAGACAATTCCCAAAGAATCAGGAAAAGGTATATCCCCTTCCTCAATTACCAAGCTAACACTTGAAGATTGAGAAGGGATGAGAAAGAACCTAAGGAAATCTCTAAGGTTTCCCATGTAGGAAGAGAGAGTAGGGAAATGTATCAAACTAGGACTAGAGAAAACATTTTTCTCCCAACTCAAGGTTTGTTGATCTGTGTGTGAAACTAAAAAGGAATAAAAAAAACCATAGGTTGGAAACAATTCTATCCTACAACCGAATGGTGATCACAAGGAAAAATCCCAATCGTATCTATAGTGGACAAAAAAGGTGAAAAAGGAAAAGGAAGGAATATTTCATTACCAAAATCCTGCTCTAAGCTAATAATGTCCTTACCCCCACCAAAATTAGAGCACAATAGTGGTAGAAATTTTACTTTGTAGAATAAATACAAGTGCTCAAAGGAATAACTATCAAATCCCTTAGAATATGATCATAAATGATCACGGGAATGCTACAATAAATCACCCCTGGGTTGTTAGAACAAATTCGTAATCATGTCATCTCCTTGTTTCTAAGCATCTGAATTAGTAGAAATCACATATGGTTGTTCTAACAATAACAATTGAAAATGACCTTCAATATCATAAATGATATCTCCATTAAAGAAATAATGAGTCACATCCCATTTATGTCTCCCAACATGTATAAACTCATCAATATTGTCAATCAGATCATTACTTTCATTATAGGATGAAGGGACTAATGTAAACAAGGGTTCCTCAAAAAATTATTCACTTTCCAAATCATAGAATAGAGCATCATTGAAGTCTTGGAAAAGAGAATAACTTACCATGTTCTTTTCTTCATGTGCAAGATGAATGGTAACTCAGATGACTTTATCAAATGGAGGAGAAAACTCCAACACTTTATCTTCATGAGGAGCCTCTTCGTGGATTAGGTCTTCAACAAGGCATGTTTCTTCAAAGTTTTCTTCTTCATCACCTTCACAAGGAAGTTCATTTTCTTCTTGGTAATCTTCCTCATGACTCACCTCTTTAGGATTTTGTTCTTCAATCAAATATTCATTGTCTTCATCAAAATCATGAGGTAATTTTTGCTCCTTTTCAAGGGGTTGGTAACCCACTTCATAAGCCTCTCCCTTGGGTTCTTTCCTTGGAGATTCTTCATCCATGGAATGCTCAAGATATGGAGGCTCTTCGTTAATAAATTCTTCTTTGTTTGGTGGGAGAAATTCATCAAGGTTTGCATCTTCCTTAGGGTCACTCCATTCTTCCTTGTCTACATTTAATGAACTCCAGGTTGGTCATATGTTTCTTGTATGCTGGCACATAATGTCTTCACTCAGAAATATGCCTTAGCGAGCTCTTCCTCTATTGAAACTTTGAGACATCGTTCATATTTCTCCAATTTTAGGTCATGTTCTTCTTGTGTTAATGCATAGAGCCCAATTAGAAAGCGTAAATCCTTACATTGATCAACTAGTTGATTGCATATTTTCCTATCCCTTTTGAAACTTTCTTTCAAACTTTGGGAGAAGTCTTCAATTTGTTCTTCACAGATTTCTTTGTCTTCTTCAAAGGATTCCTTTTTTTGAAATTCTACCTTGAGCTCTTGAAATGCATCTTCAAGTGTTTGACCTTTCGGACCTCAATATTCAAGAAAATTATTAGTGAGATATGTGAGGAAAGATACACTTTTTGGTTTGAGATTTTTTGCAATCCATAATTGTATCTCAATTGGTATCTCAACCAAAAAAAATAGTATCCACACATATTCATATTTCACCTTTAGCATTTTTGCGTTCTTTATAAAGTTTGCAACATATGTGACAACTAGGGATGGATCACTGTCATATTCTAGACAACCCTCAAACCATTCTGGGAGAATTCTATTTGGGTACCCAAGAAGGATATCAATATCAATTTACAGGTACATTTCATTAAAATATTATGGTGCCATGATTCTAACACTTGAGAGTGTTCAATATCATAAAGCTAAGAGTAAGATGGCACTTGGAAATATATCAATGGAGTCACCAGATGATCCCTCTAGGATCACCAAAGGAAGGTGAGGGAATCACTCTTAGTGGAGTCTCTAGGTAAACTTGATAGATAAGTTCTTTGGGAGAAAGTTTACCAAAGGTATGTCATTGAGGAGAATGAATCGATCCTCCTTGACAATGATGCCAAAATTTTATTGCAGGATTTGTACTTGTGCAAATCCCACCACAAGTCCCCCAAATATTGCATAACTATGGAAGATCCTACCACTTTCACATTAGTAAGAAATTCCATCATTTTAGTGATGGAAGAGGTCCACCACAAGGGAGGCTTCCCTGGTGACCTCAAGGGATCAAATTAGTAATTGTAGTAGCCAAGCATACCAACCCCTCACATGATTACCTAAAGATTGGTCTAGGTAAAGGTAATAGAAGAGTTATGAAGTTGTTTGAGTACCTGTACTAAACAAGAACACTTTACGACAAATATGTAATGGTTTCCAAGTTCAAACATGCAAAAAATACCTCCTTAAGACACTATACAAACTAAATTGTAGTGGTTGTTATAACATTGCAGCAATGAACAATGATACAACAATATTAAATGATTTATAACAACAACAACAATTATTAAGGTTCATAATTGCAACAATTGACCATGAAAATTTAGCATTTATCCAGTAGAAAAATATCCAATTGTTAGATGCATGTTGTTAACGAGTTAGGCCACCAATGAATGAGTGTATGCAACAAATTAAAGTGTTATGAAGTGGATGTAGTAAAATTTTGTAACAACAACAAATTTGTTAGCAATTTTTCCAATGTTAATGTTAGCGAAGTTAGTAGAGAGCTTAAGAAGGTTGAAATAGAGTGCTTGTTGATCAATTTCACCACAAGAGAGCTTTGAAAATGAGTCCCTTTAATGGTTATGGATTCTTATAACAAAAAATGCAACTAAATTTGGAGATTGATCTAGTTGGAACCAAGAGGTAGGACTCAAAATCTAAGGTGCTAGCACATTAGGGACTTAGGGATTGGATCTTAAGGAGAAGGATTTCTAGGGAGAAAACACATTGGGCCCTATAAACTGTTTCTCCCTTATTATAACTTCAACTAGGTCAAGTTCAAAAGTCTAGGGCTAAAATCCTAAAGTGCTAGCACTTTAGGGTGTTAGGAGTCTAACCCTAGCAAGGGAACTTTAGAGTGTTAGGAGTCTAACCCTAGAAAGGATTCCTTCACAATTTTTTTACAAAATTTACCTCCTGAGAGGAGGAAGCCCCTATGATCCTCTCTTAGGGTTTCACGAAGAAAGAGGTTTAGCATGAAATAACAAATTTACCATGAAACATTAATAACATAAGAATGAAATTGCAGAAAATTCACTTACTTCGCCAAGAAAGCATGAGGCAAAACCTTGATTGCAGAAAATTCCCTCCAAAATTAGCAAAGACCATCCATAATTGACCTTCCAAACATAGTGCATGAGTGTAGAAGAGCTAGATACCCCAATAGGGTAAAATTTTTAGAAGAAATGTCTCACAAAGCTGAGGAAAATGTGATGATAAAATGAAATGCGAGAGTACCCTATTTATATGAGGCCACCCTAATACAATTTGTCCACATAATTTGTCAATGACACAAAACAAGTGGGGAAAACCCCTTAATTGCTTCTACATAATGCCAAAAATGAAAAATACATCAAATAAAACCCTAGAAGGGTGATGTCATGGTCCAAATGTGTGATGAAAATCTAGGAGAGGGTGGTATCATGATCCCAAGGTCAAATGTTGGGCCTCCAAAGGCCATGAGGCATGCTCTAAGGGTGAATGAGTGTGAAATTAGGTGTGTACTCACCCTCAAGCCATGCCAATCATCTCTGGAACCACTCCACCCATCAAAACCTAGCCCCCAAGGTGATTTCAAGGCTAGAGGGTGACGTCATAGACCTCCAAAGGCCACGTCTGAGTGAAATATGAGTGAAATATCATCCCAAAGTGATTCCAAGGTTCCTCTAAAGGAAACATCCTCCATCCTCTGTGTACAAGAGCTCCGAGATTCTCTACCCATCCTATTGGCTTCCATCCCATATGAGTGGAAAAATGACTAGAACTACTCAAACCAAGCCCATCTGTGCATC
>JASDQU010735367.1:323866-342839 GCA_032191745.1 Picea mariana
GGGTAGAGCTAAAGTTGGCCCGAGGCTTTTATGGTGGCATTTATAATTTACAATATCATATACATAGAGTGGCTGCATCAACCTCTAGGCCTTTAGCCCCTTCTTCTCATGAGAGAATGGACCATAGTCAAAGTTTAGGATATGTGAAAGAATTCAATATGGAAGGTGTTAAGTATGATTGGGAACAAAAAATTACCCTTGGGAGGGCCCCCTAGTATTACCCCTTTTCCTTGGGTGGTGATAACATGAGACTAGGGCAAATAAGTTGACCACCAAGATGAAACAAGGAAACTGACACAATTTCCCAAACCAATGAATCATTATCCGACTTCAACCAAGGATCTTCACCCACATGCCTGATAAATTAAGTACAACACTTTGCATGAAAGAAGGACTAAGATACCTCATGGTGAAAATGGCTTAATGACTCCCATACTCTAGGTTGCTTGAATGTGATGAGACTTGGTTGATCTTTTCTGGGTCACAAATTAGGAGGGGTTGTTGGGCTGCCATCTATGGGCATGTTGATCATCATTATCATCATGGTCTATCTAGATTTATGAGTGGAAAAAAATGAAAATAGATCTATAACATTAACACATATATACAATCAACAATAACATAGATACAATGAAACTTGAATTCTATTCGATAAAGAAATCTACTGAAACTGTAAAATGCAGAATGAAAACAATCTTGCTCGAATGGTGGTAGCTAATCTTTGAGAAGAGATGTGGCGGCTACGCGCATTCATCTAAGCACATTACAATGAGGCCTCCAAGCATTTTTAGGATCAAGAAGTAATCAGAAAACCCTAGACATCCAAAAACCTAACACTAGGAGATGAAGTGCCAAAAGTCATGTGGGCCCTAATGGGGTAAGTTGGTACATCAACTTCCTAGGTTCGTAACTTTTGCATACAATCTCCGTTTTAGGCGCACAATAGCCCGTGGAAAGTTCTATCTGAGGACTACACATGTTGTTGTCACACTGTGACTTTGTGTACAGTGTGACTGTGGCAATCCCCAAAAACACTAATTAGGGCTTCAAAACAACCCTGAAAGTTTTGGACCCTAAAGCTAGAAAAAACTGCCAAGATGAAAACTGTATGTGAGCCAGTTGGAATAGGTGGGTGGCCACATATATCCACCTAGATCAATGGTGTATAACATGTTCTCTATTGTGGGCCTTGAGACATGATCTCCTTTAGTTACTCCTAGGCATAGCTAGGTAACTATCATAATAGTACCTATCAAAGATATGTCTAGTAATTTGAACTACAACATAGTGTCCATTTAAACAACCTAAAATAATAAATTGTCTTCATGTAGATGAATTCATATTTTTATACAAGAGATTCAATAACATGTTTCTTAGGGTAAAAATATACAAAAAATCATTAAGTATTGCTTGAGCAAGACCATGAAGGGAGAAAAATCATATTCCCATATTAGATCTTGTAGCTTGAAACCAAGTTTGAATAAAACTTGAAATGAACATCAATGATTCATAAATTTTCGGATTGTAGTCATCTTTAAAGAAACATTTGAATGCATATTAACTTACCACAATATAAATGGTGATGAATACTACATAAATATGAAAGGAAATTGAGTTTTTTAGTTACTTCAATTTGTGTTTGGTTCAAATCTTGATTGTTGAACATAACACAAAATATCAATAAGATTTTACAAACAAAATAAAGTTTCTCAACTACATAATTCTTCATCTTCTAGAATATAACATAGACTATAAGCACGCTACTAATGATGACACTCAAGTTGATCTCTGTTAAAATAATTTCAACTACACTCCTGGTAGCATCAATGGCATCTTTCACTACAATTCTAATATTTTCCTTCTTCATGTCTATAACATCATTAACTTTGTTTCCTTAGAAAAAAGCTTAGATTCCCATAATGGTATCACTTTTGTTATTGGAAAACATCATAATACATTGGCCTCGTCCACACATATGGATGTTAGAGGAAACATGTCTAGGGGATTTGAACCTTGGTGGAGGTGTGAAACAACCTTGCTTTACCACCAAACCAAAACCACAATGACAAAGGATACCACACTTTTGTTATTAAGAAAGGATTTTGTAGGAAAATCCCCTTCTTGAGTTACATAAAATAATCTTGTTTGAATTCTATAATGAACACTAAAACCCTAGGAGAAAAGAGTAAGGAATCTTCTTCTAAATGAATAAAATAAATGTTCCCAAGAGAGGCAGTCAACTTTCTATCTTTATCGACTAGATCATGCATCTTTTAATTCTTGTGGGCTCATTACCTTTTCATAATTTTTATTGCTAGAAATGAATCCCCAATTATGTTCAATCACTTGATTTGGATGTAATTGTAGACCCTAAACTAGAGTAATTAACTTAGTGTCTTGAAAAAAATCTTACAAACCATATCATCCCATGTTGAAAATTCTTTCAGTCATACAAAATACCAAATGACCCCATATTCCTTGATTCCTTTCAAGTACTTCAAAGATATAACACATGGGCTCCATCTTATTCAAGTATTCACTATACATCCATTACAATAGACATCAAATAAAACGTGATTTGTTAGCCTCAACCAAAAATCATGTGTCCCAAATATTTCAACTTTGTTAGCCAATTTATAGTATTATTTTCTTCATACCAAATCCTAAAGGACCGTCGAAATCTAATTCCATTACTTACCAAACAAACCATTAAAATAGAGATAAAATCAAAACAAATTTACATAGAAGAAAATTGTTTGTCCTGATCGATAACCATCATTAGCTTCAAAACATTGGAACTCAATTCAATGTACAATTTTGTTATAGATCCAAATATCACATGCAATTGATTAACTATTCGATGGAAGATTGCCAAGATATAGATTTTAGTGCTTTTTCTTGAATTTAAACCTTTTAATTAAGCAAAACTTAAAAATTCCTAAGAAAATACATATTCATGCCTACATTGGTATCTGAACATGAAACTTCTACCACATTTCCATGTAGTATTAATTTCCATTGTATGTATTGCTTGGAAAATTTTCTATTAACTCTTGCATTTGATGACCAATGAACTTGAGATACGAGTATTTCTATCAACGCCTATTTCTACAATATATCTCCTAACCAAGGTGTCTATCTAAACATTTTATGGCCCCAACCAAAAAAGCTAGAGTGGAAAGTTTTAAGTCTAGAATTTACCATTTCATAATACCCATGAAAGCTACATAAAGAGTGCCAATAAACATTTAAGCTCACTTTATAAGTGATAAAAATGTATACCCATTATTAGTGAAAAGGAATATTGGAGCAATATCAAATTAATATCCAAATGACTTGCCAATTAAGAAATAAATGATGAAAATTATTAATGTTGTACGATATGAATAAAGAAACAAGTAGTTGACCTAATCAAAATGAATAAAAAAGGCTGTACAAAATGACAAATTCAAATATCTCACTTAAAATTTAAAAACTTCAACACAAAAAATAGAGTATAGGAGTCACTAATGGAGCACCTCAACATTATTTTACACACTTTTACCTTTTTAACCTGCATTCAATGTGTACAAAGTCCCAACCACAAAATGCAGCCTCAAGGAACTAAGAGGGAGACCATTGTCACCTCACCAACCCTCTTCACACTTTAGATTGACTCTTCTTCAACCAAGCAAGGCTTCCTTAAGATAGGATTGCTAAAGCTTAGTCTATGATGACTCATGGTGAAATGAAGACCAGTTTTAACAAAACAAGTGTTGTAGTATAGGTTTGCAAAATAAATGATGGGAGGATCAAGACTAGTGTCCATAATAAATTACTAGTGACAGTGACTAAGAGATCAAGAGTGAATGTAAACCAAATTAAGGATATACAAGCAAATCATTCTTTCTGTCCACTAAGTGTAGAAAATTGATTATGAATACCCAAGGAATAATTCCAAACGTGTGGGATAGAGTGTGTTTATTGAAGGATATGTAAAAATGTAGTGAGCTCTAATTAAGAAGAAAGGTACACATACAAAAAATTCTAGAAAGAATACATAAAATCTTAGAGGGGAATGAACCACTCATCAACTCTTCTAAACAAAGGAATAATCTTCTTGATTAGGATTTTTTTTTACCTATGTTTCAACCCTTCCACAAACATTTGATGCAAGTAATTCCTATCCATAGTCTTCAACAAGTGAACCCAATAACATATACCACAAGAGTAAAAGGGTCTAGATTTCCATTGCCTTCAAGATGTCTAACAAAACTCAAGGGGAAAAATCACCAAATCCAAACATACAAATGAAGGAGAGAGAAAACCTTATATAGGTTTAAGATCAACTCTCTTTTAAAATACAATAATGTTTTCCTTATTTTGTTCTTCAAGGAAAATATTAGAAAATGATAGAAAATATTACAATAATATCTAAGTGGGAAAACTAGGACTAAAATGTCCATAGAAAATGCTAAATAAAACATGCTAGATGAATGTGATGCCACATGATATCTTCCTCATCCTCCTAACTCATGCAAGGTGCATGCAAAGTGTTAATTGTCCTGTTCATATGCAAGGGCACTCCTCAAAATAACCACTTCAAATAAAATAATAAGTCAATGAAGTATGGCGCTCTCCTAAGTATATGTGCTAGTGCCATGTGTACAACTCTAATGATGAGGGAACTCTCATTACATGCATGTAAATGCAAAGTGTCTTGGTTAGGGTGCTTCTTCTAGAATCCTCTTTGAATATGAAGCAATAAAATACCTTATTAAAAAAATTCACCTTTGGGATTTATGCTTCTTTGATCCATTTTACTAGAATATAAGCAATAACATATTCTTCATCAAGTGTGCCCTTGAAAGGAATGATTTTGTGGACCATCTTGACTAGATAATAAAAATAAAATATTCCCTAGCAAGTGCACCCTAGGAAAGAGAGCACTTGGGTCCAAATATAAAACACTACTATGAGTAAATATCCCATGCATTGCATGTTCTCTTGAAGGAAGATAGTGGTGCACCCTTGATATTTGTGCACTTTGACCAATTCAACCATGAAGAAACCACCATAGAAAGTGCGCCCTATTAGGTTGTTCAAATGGATCCACATTAAATTCATCTTATCTCCATAGAAAGTGCTCCTTCCAGGGGGCACCGGGCCCTAGGATTTTGTAGTTTTTGGTGGGGGTTTTAATTTTTCAGGTTCTTTCTTCTTAGTCATACACACAGACACAAATTCTATGCACCTATATAACATCTATGCATTAGCCAAAGGTAGGTGTTGGCACAAGCATTTTACTTGTTGCCTACATAGGTTCTTACCTTTTGTTTTCAATACCTCGTCCTCTAGAGATGAAACTTATGCTATCTTTGGCATTCTCCCCGACAACACAAACATAATTGCATTCTCCTTTAGCATCAGTTGAAATAGAAACTCAAACAGAGGTTCCAACAACAGAAGAAACATCTGTTCAGACTGAAAGAGTGTTTCCTATAGATTTTCCTGCTCCTTTGGAAACAATTGAAATAGAAACCCAGACAGATGTCCCCAGCAACAGAAGAGGCAATTGGTCAGAMTGAGGAAGTATTTCACTCCCCTGAGTAGGATTCCATTATTAAAAGGTTTGAAGCAGAACTAGAGAAATCCCAACAAACCCTAACTCAATGCAGAAGTGAAATGGTAAAAGTATCAGAACATCAGAAAGTTGTCAGACAACTTCAAGCYGTGTCAACAACAGAGAATGAGACCTTTGTTGAGCTCATCAGAGCTAAAGAAAAGGTGAAAAAGGTACAGGGCCAACTTGATGGAGCCTTGGAGCAGATCAAAGAGATTTTCTCTATTTATTCTGATATAGTAGCTTGMAGGGCCCGTGCTACTAATTACACCTTATTTCTATTAGAAMATTATCTATTGCTAAGAGTGAAAGATATTAGAGAAGACAAACCTTTTGAGTTCATCACTGTTTCTAGTTTTGTTTCATGTTTTAAAGAACAAGAGGATGGAATACAATACTTTCTGTGTGAACTATACCTTCACAACTTCATCCTAGGAGAAAACAAAAAAGAGAACCCCAATCCTTTCACTAGGGACATACAATTTCAAGCATTCTTGTCTTTATCCAAAAACCAAACCAGGTGGGCTAAAGCACATAAGGTTTTCATGAAAAGAGAGACTGGACTAGACCTATGGATTAGAGGGGAACCCCTTAAATCCTTGAACACCATTATGCAACACAAAACATTCATGAAGAGGGATAAGGTTGTAGAATCTCTGGATCCCATCCATAGACATGTTGTACATTCAGGTCTACCATATTTTAGAGAGCTTAAAGAAGAAGCCATTTCTGCTGCTAAATCAAGATGGAATGTCTCTTCGAATGAAGTTAAGAATAGGGAACCATTTAGTTTCATAAATTTTCACGCAACCACCTGCAGGTTAGAGAGGTATTCCAGAATGATCCTGGATGAAGGGCCTGCCTGGTTTGGATGCAGGTACAATCCTCCCATTATTTGGTATCCTCTAGAGGGTTACCAGAGTAATTCTGAAATTTGTAAGAAGGAGGAAGATGTTGCTTTTGAAGATCTTAAAGGTAAGAATGGGTTTAGGAGGCCTAGAGAAAAGACCTATCCTCCCTTCAACATCACTTCCTTCCATGTAAACTCTTTGATTGCATGAGGAAATGCAAAAAGGTAAGATGGGGGGTATGTTGGGTTGAGAAAAAGGTTCAAATATTCTCCTTATTACTATGGTTTTTGATATATTCTTTGTTCAGTTTTCGATTAATTTGAAGTAATTAGAAAAGAAAATGGTTAAAAAGTATTTTAGAAATATTATTGAATGATATTAGATAACTTCTGAATTTTGGTTTGAATTGTTTTGATTTTATGCAGAAAATGGGCAATTGATGTTAACTCAAGATAATGAATAATATTATGGAGATGCATAGGCCATTGGAGATCGAAGAAATCAAGCACAAAATAGTTTAAAGGAGGATTGACTCTTTATCTTGTAATCTTCATAAATAGTAAAAATAATCCYGAGGATCTCTTGATCCTCATGATAGCTTAATTTACTTATTTCATTGTAATATATAAAGGATAGTGAACAATAGAGAGAGAACCCAAGGGATTTTAACCAAACATTCAAATATCTCAATTGTTGACATTTTGTACAACAATCTTTTGTAAATGGTTTATCAGTCATGGARTTAATGAAAGATTCAAGTGTTTTGATMATCCCTGCGTACTGAGTTTTTAGTAGCAGTACCTTTTGAAGACCATGGGCCCAGTCAGAAGGAGTTACTCTCTCATATGTAATCGTATCAATTCTGTCTTAGTTCCGTGATTTAAAATTTCTTGCAACAGTTAAGATAAATTCGTGAGTGTGTTGATTCTTTTATGAATTAGTTATGTTGTTCATTTGTAGAGGATAAATGTTTCATTTAAAGATTATCGATTGTTGTTCCATTTCCAATTGCTGTTAGTTTATCGCTTGTGGATTCCTTTCATTTTCACATACACCGTTCCTTTTATCAAATTCACATTTGTTGTTCCTTTTGCTTAATTCACATTTGTTGTTCCTTTCATTTAAATYGCATTTGTTGTTCCTTMTTAAATATACAGTAGATCGTTGTTCTTTCTAGTAGGTTAAATAATCATTGAGATATTGATTCATTAAGTGTTTTCACAGATTAGATTCTTGTTTCTTAGATAAATGAATTCAACAAATTGATTGATGTTTTTATCTGTGGTGTGTTATTGATCAGATTACAATTATGTTGAGTGAGTTATTAGTTTCAGAGTTTTTAATGAATGAGTAAGAACTTTAGTATTTCATTAGTGTAGATCGAATCAGATTTACTTTAGTTGAATTATCTACATGATTTAAACCTCTACAACTATCTGCATAGACTTTGCTGACATTATTGAAAGAGAAGACAAATCCTCGGTTGATAAATTAATGTGAGAATAAGGTTGTTTTTAGGACATCTTTAGAGCCCAACAATAATGAGCAAGTGGACCTCCTTTGACCAAGTCAAAGTAGTTACAAGTCACTTCAAAATGCATGCAAGGTGTGAACAAGCTCATGCAAAGTGTAAATGGGACCACATAGAGGAGCACACCACCTAATGACCTACAAATATGTGCTTATGTGTGAATATATGCGTAGATGAGGTGGATGGTCAAAAYCCTAGGGTACATGCATAGCTAACACCTTAGTCAAATAAAGGGTCAACAACCTCCTCAAAGCATGTGCCAAAGGATACATAATTGATATGAATAGGATAGCATGTGTGAACAAGGCTAAAATGRAGTTGAATGAATTGACACAAGGTGAATAATTAAATATTTAGAGGGTTTCCTCAAAATGTGTGCCAAAGGGGAATTGCTTAGCCTCATGTGTGTATCCCACACACACCCCATGGACTAAAATTRCATTCCCTAGTGATAAATCAACAACGAAACTTAGGKAATGAKTCATAATGAATAATTATAACATTAACAGGCTAATAAATTCAACACTTAACCTAAGGTTTTAGGGTTTAATTAAAATATCCTAAACTAGTTAGGTGTGTTCACAAATGGAAAAGTGGAAATATGAGAAATGAAGGGTTAATATGGAAAGAAACTTAGGTAATTATAATAAAAATATGTTATGCTTCTTCTACGACATGGAATGTGATGAAAATGTAAGGGTGAAGTGGGTTTCACCCAGGAAAAAAATGAAGATATGCATGTAAAAAGTAAATTACCTAGGTGAAACTATGAAAATGTGTTGACGGGTCCAAATGGCATGTCAAGCAGATAAGGGAGAATGCATGATGGAAGATCCCAATTAGACCTACTCTCATTTGGTATTATGTTTCCGGTCAACATGTGGGTCTGGTTGCCACTCTAAAAGACTTTCTAATATGAATATGGAAACAAAATGTTCTTAGATGAATTAAAATATGAATTTAAATCTAACTAATGCTACCTAAAAACTATTCTAAATGCAATTGTATAATAATCTAAACTATCTTGATCATGAGAAAACTAAAGAGTATGAGCGCAGTAAAAAATATGTTGTTTCTAGCGAAGATAAATAATTCATTTAGGAAAGTAACAAGTGAATATGACAATGAAAAACAATACAATAACAAATTATTTCTTGTTAGACCATTAACATTGTTTCTGTGCTCATACGGAAATCCATGACGACAAAAATATTAAGAACATAGTGAAGAAGAAATTCATACAGTTGTGTCCAATAATATTCACACCATAGACATATGCACACAAAAAGTCTTAGATACACATACCTGGAKCTTAAAATTCCAAGATTGTCTCTTTCTCTATTCATTCATACAGTAACAATATTGTTCCGATGTACAACAGATCAAAATACCTCTCTCATTTACAGTCCCCTCTTTTATAAAACAAAAGTGACGATTTACATTCTGAAACTGCCATGTTATCAAAGGACAATTCAGRCTCATCTCTTCATATTCTACATTTGAATTACAACAAGTGAGAATGGAAAAAATAAAAATGTTCAATTACACAAATCAATACAATCATGAGACCCTTTATGATTCCATTTATCTCTGTATTATTTCCATAGCACATAATCTTCCATGACCTTTTCCAGCTTCCTCAACTGCATTTTCTCCAAGTCTAGTTCTCCATCACATATTTTGGTTGCGACTTCTAGATTTAATTCCTCCTCTATCTTCTTGATGAAATTTTGAGCCAATGTGATTATCCTTACAGGCTTCATCAAATAGTCATTTAGGACTTCTTTATTTGCTTCTGTAATCTTCTCAATATTATTTTGATTGCTTGCTCTCTTTTCCTCTACCTATTCTATTCTCAGTTCACTTGGTGTTGCATCATCAATATTGGTCATGATCTCAGTTCCAAATTCCTCTAGGAGTTCATTGGAAGAACTCCATAGCTTCTTATATGCCTTTGTCACTACCTTTTGAATATTTCAGATGTATTCTAGTAAGGGTTTCAATGTATCAAACAAAACTTGTTCTTTTACCCTATGTATAATGGTGTAGGGTGGCAGGGTATCTGGTGGGTTCTTCTACACACTCTGTAAATCCACAATTCTATCAAATACATCTTGGGCCTTTTGATATTTATCTCTTATATCCTCCATTACATCTTCAAGCCTGGTATGATCATATCTATTCCTCTATATGTCATTCATAATGTAGAAACATTTCCTTTGCTGTGATTTTAGCTCCTCATTAACAACAATGACTTCTTCATTCGAGGCTTCTAGGATGAGAGATACTTCTTTACTTTCTTCAAGGTTCTTCTCAAGTCTTTCTTTATCTTTCTCCAAACCTTGAATTTTGTGTTCCAACTGCTATAAACTTGTTGGTTTCCACTTGTTCTATTTGTAGGTTGGTCAACTCCTGTGTATAATTGTTCTTCAAATGTTCTATTTCTCTAGAATGTCCTTGATCAAGGGAATCCAATTCTTCCCTATTCAAATTCCTAGTTAAATGGGTTTTATTCTCAAATTATGCCTCCATTTTATCCTTTTGTGCTTGTAGAACCTTGTATATTTATTTCTTGTGCATACTTTCTACTGTATTGACAACCTTTTCAAATTCAGAAACAATTTCATCCCTTTGTGTGTTCATTGTTTTTCCAACTCATCAATTCTAGTTTGTGTTGTGTCCAAGGAAACAAGAAAATCATACATAGACATGAAATTTACTCTTGAAAATGCACGAAGAGAAGAGGCAACTTGGATTGCATTGTCTTTGGGATTTGTCGTTGCCCTCCATTCGATAGTTCTTTTCTCTGGTACTTTGCTTTTGCTTCCAATTCCTTTTGGTGTCTCTCCTATATCTCTCTCTTTTCTTCATGTTCCTTTGCGTATAATTTTTCTTGGTCCTTCTCTATAAGCAAGAGGAACCGTTCTTGAGTTATGTTTCTATTTTATTCTTCTTCCAATAGAATATTTTCTCTGGCTACATCATCTGATAATCTTTGTAGCACTTCTTCAAAGAATATGAATCCCTTGAATAACTCCTCTGCATAGTTCACTACATGGATTACATGGTGAGTAAGGTCAACAAATTTGACATGATTGAGTGCTAGTTATTTTGGGTCATGACCTTTAGGTTCTCCTGTACATAAGGATATCTCTTACAGGGATTCAACTTCTCTTCTATCATGGTGGCCATTTAATACTGTGTACTTACCTATGTTGATAGAGAACGCGGGACACCATTTTTTACTGCTACCTTAAAGGTAGGAGGTTATGCTAGTTCCTATCTTATGATAACCAACCTATCAAAGTAGTAGCCTATCAGGGACATATTTAGGAAAAAGATGTGGGGATTTTGAGTTCCCATAAAACATGATGTATGTATATTAATTTCCCATGCACCAGTCTGCAATTTATTTCAAGGTGGCCATGGATTCCTTTGATATCCTATATGTTGGATAACCAAATTATGGTGTGCAAGGGAGCAAGGAAATAGTCACATATGTCACAAATGTGTTTCTTATAATTTACCTTCCATAGCTCTAAACAATAGACATGCATAGATGGTTGATTATGATCCCAATTACATCCAAAGTTATAAGCTCATATAATAGAGCACACAACATCAATGAGATATGCATACATGTAGAAACTAGGTTTTTCATACCTGGGGCATTCCTGACACTCTGGAAAATGTTGAAGGTCAATATGTCTACCCAATTGAAGATTTCCCTACATTTACTACAATGTAAGCCATCAACAACCATTCCATTTGAAAATGAGTTCTCTTCTCCTCCCCTTAAAGTATGCATATCATAGTGTTTATAATTTTGTAGGGCCTTTTGAATTCTTTCATAGAGATTAATCATTCTCCTTGCTTAAACTTTCTTTCCTTGTCGCACAACCAATCCTCCATAAGTTCTTCAAAATATTTATTTTCTCTCCCATGTTTAAACAAAAATAACTCATTTAGGGATCACGGGATTTGGAAGCTGGTATCAAAGCCTGATGTCCTTCGGTCTCAACGATGCTATTTGAATTTTTGCTTTGCTCACAATTGTATAAGTACCTTGGTCAAGATGTTTGAGGCACCATGTGGCTGCATCATTGTAGGGGAACACCATCAGACGATTAGTTACTAGATGAATGAAACTTTTTTGAATATTCTGATAAACTTCTAAGTTCTCATCCTCAGGTGGAAAATATTTGGTGTCAAAGATATTGTAGATTTTTTCATATCAGGGACAATGGCCTGCCCCATTGTAGTAATTGGTGTCTATAGCTAGAGTGTCACTTGGATTCACAACAGGTGTAGACACATTTTCTATGGGGTTATTCCCCTTTTTGGTTTGTGGGCATGACATGGTGTTGTTGTTGTGTCCCGCGATAAACAAAAACCTCATAAGTTTACTGAATAGATAAAAAATATAGAAAGTTCAAATTAAACTAATCACATACTTGTCATTATGGGGTTTGGTTGAGGTTTGAAGTTAAATTTCCTTCATAGTACATAGAGCATGGTTTTTCACAAGTTTACAAAGGTGCATAATGAGTTATTCAAGGTTTACAAGGTGTATGTATGGGTAAGTTACCCTAATCCCTCGTAATTAATGTTACATGGAAGACAATTCACTTGCAGGTGTAGGATAATGTCTTCATTAATGCTTTTAGATGTACAAATTTCATTGGGTTTGTGTATCTGATGTGAAACTATCGGAAGATCAGTCTTGAACAACTCCCTAATAGTGTTATCATAAGAGTTTCCCTTAGAGAGGAAGATGTGCATGATTATTCTTCGTTCTGATGGAAGGTATCGAGGAATATTCATTTTATACATTGGGGTATGTGCTAGGAAAAAGATGTTACAAATCACGCCAAGATTATCCTTGCTATGTATTTTATTAACGTGATGTTGGAAAGGGAAACCATCTGAGAGGGAGATAGGGTTAAAAAATCCGATTCTGATAAAATGCCTTGCCAAAATTTTGATAGGGGTTGTCTAATGAAATTATCTAAGTTAGATATTTTTAGTGGATAGTTATGTGTGCACAAAAAATGACGACTCACTCAGAAGAACCAATTATATACGATTTTATTTATACCCTTAGATTATATAACTTTGTTCTTTTCCCAATCTTAAATATCTATATTTTTCTGCTTCGTGGATCCCACATCATTAAGCATTTACTGAAATATGAGAAAGATGTACAACCAAGATGATCTATTGAATAATTCTTGTGAGATGGTTTGGGATTGGTTTATTAATTTAATTCATACATATAAACCTTAGAATATTAAGACACCACAAAGGAGTAATCTTAACTGTTTATAGGATGATGTGTGTTCCTCGTCTCTCTTTTCTTGACATTGATTTACTGACAGTGAGAATCCATAGCCTCGGTGAAGTTTCCTCGGTATCATATAAGTATATCCTCGCTAATAGTGAGTGTCCATAGCCTCGACAAGTTTACTTGTACTTCCCACACCATTGATAGTGCTTTGAAATTCCTTGTGATTTTTCTATTGCATTCACCCTTAAATATTTGTGATATATGTATTTCTTTTGCAATTGGGTTCTTAGGAAGCAGGGTGATACAAGAGGTTCTTTGATATGCTAGCCTCAATYAGTATCTTGTCCTTATGGGTATGCTATGATAAAATCATGGTATTTTCTTTACATTCATGTGTTGGGAAAAGTATCACAAATAGTATTCACAAGACATCTATGACTATCACCTTTCTTTAGACATCTATTTCTTAAGTATGAAAGTTCATAACCCAATTTTCTCATGAATTTGATATGTGCCTAGCCACACTTTTTGAAATTTGGTGTGCTTCCCTTTCATTTCATTTGCCTTATCCCATTTAAGTACTACATCACCTTCTTCAAAATATTTATTTCCCACAAAGTTTTTATCAAACCATCTTTTGATCAGTTCTTGATGTTGCACTTACTACTTTTTAGATTTCTCTCTTTCTTCTTCTAATTTAAGGAGCATGTTCAATCTTAGTTGCATTATTGGGCATTCCTTGTCTTGGACATATTGATCTARTTGTAGGKAAGGTAAGAAAGTATGGGTAGGTAAGATAGCTTCCTGTCCATATACCAAAAATAAAGGAAAATTTCCTATGGAAGCCTCAATAGTTACTCTATCATCCCATAGGGCATTAGAGAGGGCCAGATGCCAATTCCTTTGGTGTTATGTCACAATCCTWTTTAGAATTTTGATTATATTTTTATTGGTGGATTCTGCTAGACCATTACGTTGAAGATTGCAATTAGATGAATATTTAAATTTTATGTTCTAAGTGAATATTCAGTCAATTTCAATGAAGAGAAATATTTGGCATTATCAAATACTAAGGATTATGGGACACCAAATCTAGTAACAATGTAATATTGAAGGAAATATATCACCTAATTTTCATTCACGACCTTGAGAGGAATTTCTTTAGTCCATCTAGTGAAATAATTTGTTGCAGTTAAGATGTACTTGTGGAATTGAGAAGAGTTAGGGTTAATTTCTCCAATCACATCCAAACCCCATTGTTGAAATGGGCGTTCAATTGAAATTGGTTGCAGAGGAAAAGTAGGCTTCTTCTCTCTTCCAACTAATTTTTGGCATTCTTGGAATTGCCTTGCATATGCATGTGAATCCTTGAATAACGTGGGACAATATTAACCCACACTGAGGATTTTTTTTTTGTAGTGTGTCCCCCAAAATTTCCTCCAGTTGGACCATCATGTAGTTCAAATAGGACCTTTTGTGCATCATCCTTTTCCAAACATCTTAGAAAAACACCATCATAATTCTTCCTGAATAATATCCCTTGAGCACGGTTGTACTAAGTTGATTTGAGCCTAAGATCCCTCTTATTTTTGGGTTCCATATACTATGGATCTAAACCATGTGTCAAATAGTACTTCATTTCATAGTACCATGGATCAGTGTTGAAAGGGATGTAGCAAACTTCTTTCTCCAATAGACTTTGATCCTCATAGATTTCATCTTCATCCCTTTTATCTACTGCTAATTCAACTACCAAACTCATATTCCTTTCACTTTCAAAATATTTGTAGGTTTTATCTCCATATCATACTCTTGTAAAGATATCATCCAATTATCTCTTTTTTCTATGAAATCCCTCTACACCAAGATATTCCTCACAATAGGATAAGGTACTATCACTTTGGTCTTAGATTTGAGTAGGTACGGTCTGAAATTTTTGACTGCCTTAAAAACTACATAGACTTGTTTATCTACTTTTGGATAATCTAGCTCTACTCCTTCCATCCCAGAGCTCATAAAGGAAATTGGAAATCCATTCCCTTCATTATTTTTCTGGGTGAGGAGTATTTTATATGCGATGTTAGAAGCGAAGGTGTAAAGTATGAAATCTTTGCAAAAATCAGGACTCATCAATGCAGGGTCCTGGGCTATCTCTTCCCTGATACTTATGAATGATTCCTTCTCCTTGGGACCCCATTTGTAATCTGCAGTCTTCTTTATCATATCCTGAAGTGGTTTGACAATTTCAACAAAAATTGGTACAAACCTTCTTACCAAATTTATTTTCCCAAGAAATGATTGCATGGAATTTTTGTTACAGGGAAAAATAATCTTTGAGATAAATTTAGTTCTTTCAAGTTCTATCATCATACCATATTTAGATACAACAAATCCCAATCATTTTCCTCCATTGAATGTAAAAACAAATTTCTTTGGATTCAATGAAATACCATACCTTTTGCATCTATTAAATATTTTTCCCAAGTGGGCTATATGATCCTTTTTGTCTTTGGAGAAGACAATGACATCATCCATAAATACCACCACATAATCACCAATTAGTCCTCTGAATTCAATTTCCATGGCTCTTTGGAAATTTTCCCTTGCATTTATTAGTCCAATTAACATTTTATTATTGGCATAGGTTCCCCATTTGGTTCAGAAATCAATTTTCAACTTGTCATCATGGGCAACTAGAACTTGATTGTAACCAAAAAACCATCTAATAATGAGAGCATTTCAAAACCAGGTTAAACACATACCTCGGGAAACGGGTTAAACACATACCCACTTGTAGATATCCTACGATCCAAATCTCCAGCCCCATCTGCATCCAAAAAGCCATGTATATCGACCACTCTGTCCAATCCCGGTCTTCCTTCGTAGCACAATCCATAGCTAGCAGTGCCACACAAATACCTGAAAACCCTTTTTACTACTGTCCAATGCTCCTTCCCTAGTTTTGAATTATACCTGCTCAAAACTCCCACTACATGTGAAATGTCCAGTCTAGTACAAACCATTTCATACATCAAACTGACAACTTCACTCGCATATGGAACATGAGACATGTCCTCCTCTTCTTCATGTGTCTTGGGACACTGATCTGCAGATAAATTTACACCAACAGGAATAGGAACCTTGACCGGTTTACATTCCTTCATATTAAACCTTTGCAATATTGTCTCGACATATTTTCTCTGATTTAACCAGAGTTTCCTCTTTTTTTGATCTCTTTTAATTTCCATGCCCAAAATGAAATTTGAAGCACCAATATCCTTCATGTCAAATTTAGAGGACAACTGAGTTTTCACATCCTGGATAATCTCCTTGTTGTTTCCTATCAACAACATGTCATCCACATACAAGACCAAATAAATCAAATGATCACCAATTAATTTAGAATACACACACTGATCCTCTTTGCTTCTTGTGAAGCCAAGTCCCAGCATATAAGTATCAAATTTTTGATACCACATCCTTGGTGATTGTTTTAAACCATACAGGGACTTTTTCAGCTTGCATACCAACTCCTTATTTCCTTTCACAGCATAACCTTATGGTTGCTTCATAAAGATTTCTTATTCCAGATCCCCATGCAGGAATGATGTCTTCACATCCATCTATTCTACTTCAAAATAAAATGCATCAGCAATAGATAACATAAATCTTATAGAGGCTAACTTGGCAACAGGAGAAAAAATCTCACCAAAATCAATTCCCTCAACCTAGGAATAACCCTTTGCTACTAACCAAGCTTTGTATTTCTCCACTTTTCCTTCTGCATTCAGCTTCTTTTTAAATACCCATTTGCTGCCAATGGGATTCCTTCTAGTTGGCAACTCCACTAGATCCCAAGCCTATTTCTTATCCAAAGATGCCATTTCTTCTTCCATGGCCCTTTTCCAGATATTTCCATCCTCTGAATCCACTGCCTCCCTGACAATTCTAGGATCATCATCAGTAATAGACAAAGCAAAATTTGAATGAAAATCAGATGGAATATACCTTTCTGGTAGCCTTCTTTCTCGATCTGATCTCCTCAATACTAGAGTATGAGGATCTTCTTCTTCTTATTCATGTTCTTCTGTAGAGTCTACTTCATCATCCTTTAAATCAACCTCTATCTTCTCTGGTTCTTCCTTACTTGGTAGGATTTCCTGTTTAACAACATCCTGCATTTCTCTAAATACCACATCTCGGCTATACACTACCTTCTTAGTTTTTGGGTTCCAAATCTTATCACCTTTGAGACCATATTTATATCCAATAAAGATACATTTTTCAGCCTTCTTATCCAGCTTACTTCTGTTTTCCTTTGGAACATGAACATATGCATCACAACCAAATACCTTAAGATGTGTTAGAGAAGGTTCCTTACTAGTCCATACCTCTTGTGGAGTCTTGTCACCCAATGCTGATGACGGTGATCTGTTGACAAGATAACATGCAGTACCCACTGCCTCTGCCTAGAATTCTTGCCCTAACCCGACACCACTAAGCATGCACCTTGCTTTTTCCATCATCGTTCTGTTCATCCTTTTTACAACTCCATTTTGCTGAGGTGTATATGGAGTAGTGTTCTGCCTTGCTATACTGCACTTCTTACAGAATTCTTCAAATTCATTCCCACAGAACTCTCCGCCATTATCTGTTCTCAGCACCTTAATTCTTTTCTTTGTTTGATTCTCAATAAGAGGATTAAACTCTTTAAACTTGTCAAAGACTTCATATTTCTTCCCGAGGAAATATATCCAAGTTTTCTTCGAGGAGTCATGTGTAAATGAGACATAGTACATAGATTTTCCCAATGATGGGACCGACACGGCTCCAAAAACATCACTGTGAACTAGTTGTAAAATTCCTTTTGCCTTGTTGCACCAGAGGGGAATCTTACCCGATTCTGCTTCCCATATAGACAATGTTCACAGAAATAAAAATCTAGAGAGTGGTTAGACATACCTTCAACCATACCTTTACTGTGTAGTAGTCAAAGACCCTTCTCTCCGATATGCCCCAGTCTTTGATGCCACAACATAACCTTTTCTATAGAGACTGTAGGAGTTCTTTCTTCTTCAACTCCAATATCAGGAACAATGGAGCTATTACACCCATCACTAATAGTGCTTCCTAGCATCTTATACAGAGTTCCAAACCGAACTCCCTTCATCAACACCATTGCTCCTCGAACCATCCTGCAAGTTCCCTTTCAAAAATTGTTTTTATCCCTGCATCTTCCATTTTGCTTACAGAAATCAAATTTCTGGCCATTCCTGGGATGTGTAGAACACCAGGCAATGTTTTAATCCTTCCATCTATGAGTCTCAACTTGACCCTTCCTCTTCCTATGATTTTGGTTGTCGAATCATTACCTAAGAAAACATTACCTCCATCATACTTTTCATATTCGCAGAACCACTCCCTATGGGGAGTCATATGAAAGGATGCACCAAAGTCAATCAACCATGCCTCATGATCTGCATGTGTGCTTGAAGAGGCCAAGTACACATTCCCTCCTTCTTCCTTGGAGGTATTTTCTTCTATAGAAGACGATTCTTCAGATCCCTTCTTTTTCTCAACTTTGGATCTACACTACTTCTTGTAGTGCCCTTCTTTTCCACACCTCCAACATACCCTTACAAACTTTCCAGGAGATTTAGATCTACCCTTAGACTTAGATCTCCCACTTGAGAAATTAGATC
>JASDQU010735367.1:347903-363593 GCA_032191745.1 Picea mariana
AGTCCTTTTCCCTTTTTTATTACCCAAGACCCACAAAGTGGCAATGAGAGGGAATACCAGGAAAATGTTTGATTAGTTTTCAAAAATGAAAATTTAAGAACTAGCCAGCGCGATATTGCAGGGTGGAAAAGCCACTCACATGTAAGGTGTGGGAAAACAAAAAAATAAATTACTTAAAATCAATGACATAAACAACTAGCCACATAACTTTGGCACAATGTGGAGGACAAAGCCTACCAATTTTGTGACCCAGGTTGGAAAACAAATTAATGCAAAAATCAGAAAATTACTTCTAAACCTAACTAACACGATTTTTCAAGGGTGGCTATGTCACTCACATGCAAGGTGTGGGAAAAAAATTTAAAACTGATTTACAAATTATAAACTTGGAAAATAAATGGAGAATGCAATCCCAAGAGACTCTCTTGGGATGCTTACAAYGATTTAGAAAGAAATAAAAGAAAKAGATTTTTGCACCATAGCCTTTTGGTGCTTTCTTGAGCTCCTTGGGGCCAAATTTTGGCAGCACCTCCCCTTTTACTAGTGAAAACCTGCATAAAACAGCAAACAATGTTTACTGGAAAATGTAAAAATCACCTAARCAAGTTAGTTTTGGGTTAGTATATATACAGAAAATTTTATATACAAAATATGAACGTGGAAATTGATTAAAAAGCAAGATTTAGATGATTGTATGTGCAGAAAATAAGTAAATAGAAGGCTAAAAATTATATCAGAAATTTAGGTGAAGAAAAATGAAGTTTTTGGAGTCCACTCCTCCAAGCTTTGGTAGCCTACAAAATACTTTGCAAACACTAGTAAAAGCATGTCACATAAACCTATGCCAATACTACTACAGATTTATCCCTAGAAAAATAATTTGCTTAGGGTTCTTCAAGTAAAACAATGTTAGCAAAAATAAACAAAAATTCACAATATTACCTCAACTAAAGGAAAACACCACCCAAGAGTAGCCAAAGAGCACCAATAATACACCAATAGAACACCAAGAGTTCATCCAAAGCTTTACTTTATTTCATAAGAAATGGTTGCAATATTGCAGAAGATTACATGAGAAAAATGGGAGAGAGAGAGAGAGAGAGATTTGGGCAGCATAAATTTGCAATGAAACTTGATGTCCAAATGAGGAGAGGGGGGTTCCTTTTAAATGAGGGAAAGATGAGAGACCCCTCTTGGATGATTTACAAGTGTCACCCATCAAGAGAGGGAGGATCCAGTCAAAGGGGGCACACTTTTAGGGTTTGAGGGATGAGTTAGGGTTTGAGCGATGAGTTGTGAGGGGGGAAAACACCTTTTCTTTTGTTTAAACCTCTAACCAAGCATCAATGGAGATTCCCAAGGTGTGGGTCATGTTGTATCATTTATATACACCTGGGTAACGTGGACGAAATCTTCAATCCACTCGGTGCATCCTTGGGGCAAGTTAGAGTTAAGGTGTTATCACCTAATCCTCAACTCCTTCGTCCAGGCCAACTCCTAGATAAGCCAAGGAGGGTAGTCCCTAAGAAAATAATCTAAGCAATTAGTGTTCTAGGAATTTATTGAATAAAGATA
Source organism: Picea mariana (assembly GCA_032191745.1). NCBI lineage: Eukaryota > Viridiplantae > Streptophyta > Pinopsida > Pinales > Pinaceae > Picea > Picea mariana. Next base: position 349,479 of record JASDQU010735367.1, read on the forward strand.
ACATATGAAGTAAATTTATTCTAAAAGCATATATCAATCAACAACCACAAGATACATAAGAGATACTTGCATAAAAGGATACTTGAGAAAACATATGCAAGTAAAAGGAAATACTTCAAGATAAATAGCTAAAAATTAAAGTACTTGAAGAAAATGATTTTGTAAATAGTTTAAGTGAGACTAGTGCCTTAAAGGTATCGTGGGCAGTTGTAGATCGGATGTTTTACTAAATTATCTTTATTGATAGTATGTTAATGAGATAAATTTTATTTGCAAGAAAATAAAATGTTGAAGTCTAATCCAGATTTGGCCTCTAGAGAGGTTATTCCTTTAGCTCAAAGATTTGTTGAGAACTTGTCGAAACCCAATGGTTTCACCAACAAGCCCACTAGAGGTATCGGAGGTCCAACACTGAGGGAAGCAAGCCCGAGGTATTCATTGAAACTTTGCACACTCCCCTTAGGAAGTTCTTAAATCCAAGCAATAATTCTCTTTTGAGATTTTCCTATTAATACTACTCCACACTGACCAGCCCAGCATGCATGAAACTTACTCCCAGAACATCAAGACAAGATCGCAACTGGAAGGGGCAGGAACAACATTGGGAGTTGAGGGGAAATGTTCATTTTAAACAAGAAAGTAAAAATTGGTGAAATGAAATGTTTTCTAATTACTAAGTCTTCATTGACTAGCCTCTTGCGAGGAGTTGAGGAGACGGTTTATTTCCAACTTTGAAATTTTCATAGATAAAATCTAAACTAGCAATTAGTGTTCTACTTTGCAAAAAGGGAAACTAAACTAGATTGTGATTTATTTTAACCCTATTGTTTATGTGAGATTGTTTGAATTTTATAGCAAAAGGAAAATTGAAAGAAAACTAGAAAGACAAATAGTTAAAAAACACAACACCAACCCCCCTAGGGGGAAACAAAAAGTGAGGCCTCCTTTGGCTCACTTATTTTATTATCGAAGTTACAATTGTCTCTTTTAGAGACTGGGGATCCTTATATGAATGGATCGAAAATTATTTACAATCTTTTTAGAGATTTATACAAGTATAGGGTACTTCAAGAGGTTCTTGAGGCTTCAAAACTTCCAAAATTGGGAAGCGTTTCCCTTTGTCTTTTCATCAAACCTGCAAAAACAACAAGTTAATTGGTGCAAAGATGCCCAAAAATCGATTGGAAGACCYTGCAAAAAAGTGTTAGTCAATGTACATAAATTTATAGGAAATTGGATAAGTAAAACTACACTAAAAAATAAGAAAAGAGCTAAGTAAACAAGAAAGAAATGGMATTTTCTTTCTGATATTACTTGATGTCCCAAAATAGTAAGTAATATCACAAAGATGCCTAGATATGACTTCTAAACTCTTTACAAATGAAACTATCTTTAGTCTTTAAAATATTTCCTTTAAAATGAAACTAAGATAGATTGCAAGCTAGATTTGTGAATAAAACTTTATGATCTAATCTACTTGCTCTTATCATGCAAAGGAAAAGATAACCTCAAGATTTTGCTTAAAAAATAGAAAGTTTTACTTTGCATGAATAGAAAGTAACCCAAATTGATAATTTATAAATGGAGAAGGAGAAGAAGAAAAGTGCTTTGAAACCCTTGGAAAATTGGGCAAATGGAGTCTTTGTTGATGGATCTACAAGAGGGGCTATGTCTCCTTGAAATATTGAAGGGTGAATTAAGTGCAACCGATACCTATCCTCCTCTTCAAGTGTGATGATCTACAAAATACTTAGAGATTCATTCCCAACAATTTGTTAAACATATGATGTTACTTACAAAGAAACTTTGAAATAAGCATGAGCATTAACCGAAATGAACATGAAAACTAAATCTATCACTTGTAAACAAACATTAAGATTATTAAACAAACAAGTTTTGTAATCTTACCCAATTAGGAGATATCTCCTCTTAGAAGGCATACAATAACTAGTAAAGGAAAGAAATACACATAAGCAAATTATACCTCACAATTAAGCATTGGACATAGAAGCTCCACACATAAAAGTAGACACCAATGTAGCCTCCAAAGTTGTTTTTTATTTCAATAAAAAAGAATGATACAATAGCAACACAATGGCACAATTCCCAAGTCTTAGGTGGCTAAACCTTTTACAAAGTTCATCATGCAACATATCTTATTACAATTCCTTGCAAGGTATGGAAATGTGGAAAAAGTTGGACACATAGACCGGTTGAACTTATGAACTATGAATATTGAGCATTTGATTGCTCAAAAGTTTGGCGGATCAACTGTAAGTCCAACTAGTGCAACTCAATGGATACCATTGGCTCCATATGGGGACATGTGCTTGATATTTTGTTTGAAGGAGATCATACGAGAATCTAGAATCACATGACCTTCATCATCGACACCTCATTAGTAACATGTCCATATAAAATCCAATAATAAACATAAGTTGCAAGAATAATATACATGTATATATACAAAAAGTAGAAAATAAACTATGCACAGGAAATGAAAAAGTAAAGTGCAAAGGAGAAGGATTTAGAGAATATGATACAAAAATGCCCACATGGACATCAGATGACTATGTTTAAAAATAGCTTGAGGAGTTGACCATTTATTGGAAGCATCAACTTCTCACCATCCAATCGGCTAAGGACAAAAGAGTTATTGTCAGCTACATCCTGAATAATATATGGCCCTGCCCATAAACTGTCAAACTTGCCATGACTTCATGGCTTCTCCTTCTGTTTGTCCCATATAAGGAATGTATCACAAGTTTGGAAATATCTTTGTCTTGAAGAATTATCAAAAGTATTCTTTACCTTTTTCTTATTTTTTATTCTTTGATCTAAGGCCTTCCTTCTACTTGCATCAAGTTCAATTATTTGATCAATTCTATTTTGGTGAAAGTCTTCGTCCAAACCATATTTCTGAACAAACTGATACACTGGAAGCTTCAGATGAACTAGAAAGGTGAAATCAAGCCCATAAACAAGTTCAACGAGACTCTTTCCTATAGAACTCTTATTTGTAATCATGTCATCCCATAATGAAAACTTGATCTTATTGTCCCATGACCTCTTATTATCCCCATTTGTTTTCTTAAGAATAGTCATTAAGTTCTTGATGCTAGAATCAACAAGACCATTGCCTTGGGGATAGTAGTTTGAAGAGTGGGAAAATATAATGCCATACTTGAAATAGAATGAGGATAATTATGTTGAACTAAAGGCCTTGCCATTATCAGTAGTTATCTTTGTTGGCACACCGAACCTCGAGATAATCTTATATTCAAGAATATCCATGACCACTTTGTCGGTTGTTGACTTGGTGGGTATGGCTTCTACCCACTTTGTAAAATAATCAGTTGTTGTGATTATCCAAGTATAGACATTACTTGAATTATCTTTAAACTGAACAATAAATTCAAGCCCCCACTGCTGAAAAGGGGCTTCTACCACTACTAGTTATAAGGGTAAGGATGTTAGTTTTTGCTTCCCAGTGAACAACTGACACTGCTGGCAACCCCTAACCATTTTATGCACATCTGAAAATATAGTAGGCTAGTAGTAACCTGCTCTGAGGAATTTGTGGGAAATAGTTTTGGCTGTAAAATGCCCACCAAAAAATCCTGAATGAAAGTCAACCAAAAGTATTTTGGATTCAAGCTCATCAACACACCTAAGTATCACCCCATCAGGGTTCTTCCACCAAAATACATCCTGTATGATACAATACTTAGTTTCTTTCAACCTTGATGTTCTTATTTTATGACCAATTAAATGATTTGGGCATGTGAGATTAGAAAGAAATAAAATGATATCAGCATACCATTTGTGTTGTTCTAATTTTTGAAGTTATGATGATAAGGTTGGTCTAGATAGATTGTTTTGACAGACTAGGCCCAGAGCTTGTTCATTTCCTTATGTTATCATTTGAGCTAATCCTTGACCTTTGATTAACTTAGTGGGTTTTATCTCTAATTCATACTCTTGTATCTTGGAGACCCACTTCCCCTGACCCCCAAGCAATCTTGTTTTCCAAGGATATCTTTTACTTCTAGGTGAGGTGCATACCCCACAACTTTTAAATATCCTATGTAAACCCGAAAATGTTTAATGGACATGACCAATGCATATGCTTGCTTTTCCATAGTTTTGTAATTAAGCTCGTAGTTTTGTAATGTCTTTCTAATGAAAGCAATGGGTTTCCCTTGACCCTCGTCATTCTTTTGGAGAAACACCTTTGCTATAGTATCTTCAGAAGCAAAGGAAAAGATATGAAAGTATTTAGAGTAATTTGGACTAATTAGCACAAGAGATTTAGCAATTGAGTCCTTAATGTTTTTAAAGGTTTGTCTTCCTTCTTCCATCCACACAAACTTGGCATCCTTCTTCAAGAGTTTGAGGATATGCTTCATGGTATCGACTATATTTTGGATGAACCTCCTAGCAAATTTGATCTGACCAAGGAAATACTGGAGGAATTTCTTGGTTTGGGGCAAAGGGATTCCTTATATGGCTTGCACCATTTCTGGGTCTATTTTTACCCCATCCTTTACAATGATATGAACCAACAACTTGCCTTCATCAACACCCAAAATTGATTTAGACGGATTCAAGGAGATGCCATATTTTTGAAATCTTTCAAACACTTGTCTAAGATGACCCACATGATCTGATCCCTCTTTTGAGAAAATAGTTAAGTCATCCTGATAGATTTCAATGATTTTTCCCATTAATTCATGGAAGGAAAAATCTATGGCCCTCTGAAAGGTAGTACCTGTGTTTAATAAGCCAAAGGGCATTCTTAGGTACTCAAAAGTGCCCCATGGTGTGGTAAAGGTTGTTTTATTTTGATCCTCCTTCCTCACCAACACCTGATTATAACCAGAGAATTCATCCAACATGGACATTATTTTAGAACTAGTAACTCTTTGCAATAGAGTTTCCATGTTGGGTAAGGGGTAGTTATCTTTAATGCATGCTAGATTTAGATTTCTAAAGTCAATGCATAATTGTATTCCCCCGTTTTTCTTTTGAACTAGTGCTAAGTTAGAACACCATGAAGAATGCCTTGTTGGAGCAATGATGCCAACATCCAACATCTTTTTGAGTTCAACTTGGACCAATGGTGCTAACTTAGGATTTATTCGCCTAAGTTTTTTCGGGAAAGGTTTTGTGTCTTCTTTGAGTGGGATAGTATGTCGAAACACATTGTCTTTATAAGCTTTGAGTTCATCATATGTGAATGCAAATACATCCCTATATTCATGGATAAGACTTATTAATTCCTTTCTTTCATTTTCAGAAGTACCTTTTCCAATTTTTATGATCCTTGGGACTTCCTCTATCCCAATGTTTATTTCAATATAACTGTCAAGATTTATTACTTCTTTTTTCTTTTTATGCATGTCATGCCTATCAAAGATCTTTTCTAAAGAAGTTATTCCTATAGGTACTGGATTTTTTATGGGGTTATCATCCTCAACATAATATTATCCTTCTTCTTTGTAGTTGACATTGAAACCGGAGAATTCCCGAACATTATGGATGAACCTTAATATTTTCTCATCATCCTTGAAAAATCGCCAATGATCAACATTATCTGGAACTGAAGGCCTAAAGATTATTTCTAGCTTTCATTTACCATGTAACATATCTTCTGAAGGTTGAAGTGTTGAAGTTGCTACTTCCAAGTTGTATATCAAGATGTTATGTTCCCTAGGGACTGAAATGAGATCTATAGCATCAAACAGTTCTATAGTATCCCAGATGGAATTTTTATATCTCTTCAATATCTCACTTTTTCATGCATACTTATTTTTTCCCTGGAGAATCATCAAATCCGAATCACCTTTAATATTTAAAATTTTAATCCCCATGTCTTTAGCAATTTCCAAACCAAGTAGAAGTGCCTCATACCCAGCCACATTATTTGTTGCATCAAACTCTAGTCTAAAAGAAATATTGTACGACTTCCCCGTTGGTGAAACTAGAAAAATTCATTCCCCTTTTCCTGACCTTGAATGCGCACCATCAAAGTTCATCTTCCAAGCTTTATTAATTGTTTTTTCATCTTTAAACTTTTATTCAAATGTTGCTAGGAAGTTTGAACATATTGATAAATTACCCATGTCATACATTTGGAAAATGAACTCATTCATTGGCTCCTTGGGATCCTCAATGTGCTACTTCCTTTGTGTTTCTCTAAAAAGCCTAAAATTCTCAGTTGATGGAGAAGTGAAGGGAATAGTTGCAAAGGTCAAATCCATGTTTAGGAAACCTCCCATGTGAGCTCCCCATTTTCTAGAAAGAAGAATACCCCAAGCATATGGAACATCAATTACAAGTACATCCATTTTGAAAGCAAAATCTGGGTGGAAAGCTATCTTGACTAGAAAATCTATGATAATCCCATGGGTTTCAATTTCCTTGGAATCCATGGCACAGAAATTTTGATAAGGCCTTGTAAATTTAAGACCTAATATTATCATGATCCCCTTAGTAATGATGTTGGATGAAGCTCTGGAATCATACATACAATTATGCAACCATTAATCATTTGTTTCTAAGAACACAAAGAAGGGAGGATTTTCTTCTTTGGTTCTATCTCTGCTAATCAAAACCACTGGAGGATCTTTAGGATGTTCCTTTTTTTTTTCTTTATTTATGACAATAATTTTATCACTTGGAACATTTATTGCTTTGAGAAGATTTTCCTTTTGTGAAGGAATTTTGAGAAGATTTGACACTGAAACCAAAACTTTTGCATTTTAAATCCAATTACCTAAATCAATAGTTAGATTGGCAATTGGAGCAGTAATTTCCTTAGGAAAGTTGGTTTGAGACTTGTTTGGACCATCCTTCCCTTTTTGTTGGTAGACTATTCCTTTATGCTTGGTGTTGGGCCTCAGAAATGTCGTATTTGCATCCACCTTTTCCTTCATTATTCATTACATTCCATCATCCCATTAATCTTTTATGATACCATTTCCATACATACATTTGGGTTTCACCTTATTATTTTCCACTTTATTCATTTTAGTATTATAAGTGAATTATGATTAAATATTATAAAATTATCATATTTTCATTATATCTCAAGGTTGGATGAGTTTTATGATGTGTACAGGTATATTTGAAGATTTCAACAAAGTCAAATATTACCGCCTAGCCTCAAATTCGAATTTCATCTTCAAGCTTTGAAGATTTGAAGAATATTTGGGACAATCATTCAAGCATATGCNTATTCATTACATTCCATCATCCCATTAATCTTTTATGATACCATTTCCATACATACATTTGGGTTTCACCTTATTATTTTCCACTTTATTCATTTTAGTATTATAAGTGAATTATGATTAAATATTAGAAAATTATCATATTTTCATTATATCTCAAGGTTGGATGAGTTTTATGATGTGTACAGGTATATTTGAAGATTTCAACAAAGTCAAATATTACCGCCTAGCCTCAAATTCGAATTTCATCTTCAAGCTTTGAAGATTTGAAGAATATTTGGGACAATCATTCAAGCATATGCAAAGGAGAATATCATGGAGATTTTGATGGCATATCTTATCCAAGATTTGTGAGATATGTGTGGAGGATTTGAAGGGATCATATATTGTAATAATAGGAAAGTGGTTGAGAGAATAGTGGATCTGTAATTATGAGACTCTTATCTTATCTTCAAGACTCTCATGTATAAAAGAGAGTGTTCTCTCTTCATTTGGAGGGGAGATGAGAGATTAGACTTAGATTATCTTGAAGTCTTAGAAGGGGATTCTTAGCTTTCATTATTTCATTGTTATTCTTTCATGCTTTGTCATTTGATTCTTGTAATATAATTTGAGATTGATTTATTGTGTGAGATCACATATGTCAATTGTCGTTCAACTCTTCACATGTTGTATTGTTTTTCCCTTATGCAATTTCTTGCTTTCCTAGTTAGTGTTTCAATGCTTTCCTAGATTAATTTGATTTCAACAAATTAGATTAGATTAATTCTACTTCAGTCCTTCACATATAGTGTGTGCGCTTCGTAAGTATACGAACCTGGATTGACAAATTAAATGGTTGGGAAAGTACTACAATGCAATTAATACATCAATGTTTTCACCCCACACTTGGCCATTTCCAAAATCTTCTCATTTGTGGGATTTTGTCCATACAACTTTGTAACATTGTCATATCCTTCCACCACCTCATTGGCTTGCTCACTTCTTTCTTGCATTTGGATCCAATAATCCATTCATAAGGGGTGAGCTTCACCAAAATTGTTGATGTGATTATAGTTTCTTGAGTTTCCCACAAAATTGCTTGTTTGTGGCATGATTTGTTCATTTATCTGGCAAAATATTGGGCAAGTAGACTCTTCATGAAAGTCTTCACAAGATTTGAAAAAAGGTGGTATTTCTTCATTTACCACATTATTTGATTCCAACTGATTGGGTGGCCTTTAGTCTTGAGGAGGACCTTCATTTTTCCACTTTTCATTGTTAGGCCTAGGTTGGAACCTATTATTTTGGGACCTCTCCATAGATATCAACCTACTTTGCAAAGCACTAAGTTGAGTAGCATGGGTTGCCTCCATTCTTTTGATCATTTATGTTATGGCCTTTAAAGGGTCATAAGAAGGATGTTTATTATTAGGAACTACTGCTTTTTCTTTAGGCTATGACTGTCTGGAAGAACCACCCCTTGTGAACCCTAGAAGGCTTTATTTCCCCGAGGCTTGCATATTCTTATCAATTTTATTAGTTGTCTCTTGATCAATTTTGAGGTTGGTGGGTTCTTTATCTCTTAACTGATACATCATTTCACCACCAAATGCCTCAATGTAATAAATCAAAATAGCATTATCTGGAGGCTTGATATTTGTATGCAAGCTTGAAACTAACTCATTGAACTTCTTATTAAWTTTATCCATAGTTTCATTTTAATTCTTCCTTATTGAGTTGAGGGAAGATAACAAGTGACGGTGATCTCTTTTCTCCCCCCATTTCTTAGTGAAGGCATCTAGGAGATCTTTCAAATTCTTGAATTTGTTGTTTGGATTGTCTTCATACCAATCTGAAGCATCATCTTATAAGGATAAAATAAATAATTTCATTTTTACATCTTCATGATCATGTGCAACACACCATTTATTTATGCATCTCATAAAAGACTCAACGTGCATTTTAGCACTAATAGCATTATTTCCTTGAAAACTAGGTAACTTTTCAATTGTTTTTTCAGGAATTGCATGAGGATATCCATTTATATTAGAAAATTCACAAGGATCATATATATCCATTTCTAAGATACAATTATTAACAAAAGAAAGCGTATATCGGAAATAGACGTGGATCTTAAATGACTAAGGATTCTACGAGAAGTGGCTTTGGCTAACCTCCTCCTATAAACTTCTTCGGGTTCAGGGATGACATTGACTAGGCCTTGTGAATTCCTTCTTGTAGAATACTTAATCAAATTGGAATTTAGTGGAGTCGCCAAATGATTGAGTCTAATTATGATAAACAACAAGCATAAAAAAACTAAGTAAAAACAAAAAGGAAAACAAGGTCGTATTCTAAAAATAGAAATATTTATCCACGACAATGGTGCCAAAAATGTTGTCGCCTTTATACACACTTGGGTAACGTGGAAGAAATATTCAATCTGCACAGTGTTTCCTTGGGGGAAAGTTAGAGTTAAGGTGTTGTCACCTAATCCTTAACTCCTCCATCTAGTCCAACTCCTAGCGAAGCCAAGGGGGGTAGTCGCTAAGAAAATAATCTAAGGCTTAAAATTAAATATAAGTAATTAGTGTTCTAGAAGTTCATTGAATAAAGACAACATATGAAGCAAATTTATTCTAAAATCATATATCAATCAACAACCACAAGATACATAAGATATACTTGAGATAATAGATGCAAGTAAAAGGAAATACTTCAAGATAAATAACTAAAAAGTGAAGTACTTGAAGAAAATGGCTTTGTAAATAGTGTAAACGAGACCAGTGCCTTAAAGGTATTGTGAATGGTTGTAGATCACGTATTTTATTAAATTGTCTTTATTGATAGTAGGTTAATGAGATAAATTGTATTTGCAAGAAAATAAAATGTTGAAGGATAATCTAGATTTGGCCTCTAGAGAGGTTATTCCTTTAGCTCAAATATTTGTTGATAACTTGTTGAAACTCAAGGGTTTCACCAACAAGCCCACTAGAGGTGTCATAGGTCCAACATTGAGGGGAACAAGCCCGAGGTATTCAGTGAAAATTTGCACACTCCCCCTAGGAGGTTCTTAAAGCCAAGAAATAATTCTTTTTTGAGATTTTCCTATTAATACTACTCCACACTGATCAGCCCAATGTGTATGAAACTTACTCCCAGAAGATCGAGACAAGGTCAGGAACAACACTAGGAGTTAAGGGGAAATGTTTATTTTAAACAAGAAAGTAAAAATTTCTTAAATGAAATGTTTTCTAATTACTAAGTCTTCACTGACCAGCCTCTTGCGAGGAGCTGAGGAGATAGTTTATTTCCAAATTTGAAATTTGCATAAATAAAATCTAAACTAGCAATTAGTGTTCTACTTTGTGAAAAGGGAAACTAAACTAGATTGTGATTTATTTTAACCTTATTGTTTATGTGAGATTTTTTGAATTTTATAGCAAAAGGAAAAATGAAAGCAAACTAGAAAGACAAATAGTCAAAAAAAACAACACCAACCCCCCTAGGGGGTAAAAAACGTGAGGCCTCATTTGGCTCACTTATTTTATTATCGTGGTTACAATGGTCTCTTTTAGAGACTTGGGATCCTTATATGAATGGATCGAAAATGGTTTACAATATTTTTAGAGATTTATACAAGTATAGGGTACTTCAAGAGGTTCTTGAGGCTTCAAAACTTACAAAATTTGGCAGCGTTTCCCTTTGTCTTTTCGTCAAACCTGCAAAAACAACAAGTTAATTGGGGCAAAGATGCCCAAAAAATTGGAAGACCCTGCAAAAAAGTATTAGTCAATGTACATAAATTTATAGAAAATTGGCTTAGTAAAACTACATTAAAAAAAAATAGAGGAGAAAAGAGTTAAGTAAACAAGAAAGAAAGGGCCTTTTCTTTCTGATATTATTTGTTGTCCCAAAACAGTAAGTATATCACAAATATGCCTAGATATGACTTCTAAACTATTTACAAATGAAACTATCTTTAGCCTTTAAAATATTTCCTTTAAAATGAAACTAAGATAGATTGCAAGCTAGACTTGTGAATAAAACTTTATGATCTAATCTACTTGCTCTTATCATGCAAAGGAAAAGAAAACCTTAAGATTTTACTTTAAAAATATAAAGCTTTGCTTTGGATGAATTGAAAGTAACCCAATTTGATCATTTAGAAATGGAGAAGGAGAAGAAGAAAAGTGCTTTGAAACCCTTGAAAAAATGGGAAAATGGGGTCTGTGTTGATGGATCTACAAGAGGGGCTATGTCTCCTTGAAATCTTGAAGGGTGAGGTAAGTGAAACCGATACCTATCCTCCTCTTCAAGTGTGATGATCTGCAAATTACTTAGCGATTCCTTGCCAACAATTTGTTAAACATATGATGCTACTTACAAAGAAACTTTGAAATAAGCATGAGCATTAACCAAAATGAACATGCAAACTAAAGCTATCACTTGTAAACAAACATTAAGATTATTAAACAAACAATTTTTATAATCTTACCCAATTAGGAGATAGCTCCTTTTAGAAGGCATACAATAACTAGTAAAGGAAAGAAAAACGCATAAGCAAATTATACCTCACAATTAAGCATTGGACATAGAAGCTCCGCACATGAAAGTAGACACCAATGTAGCCTCCAAATCCTTTCTTTATTCCAATCAAAAATAATGATACAATACCAACACAATGGCACAATTCCCAAGCTCCAACTAGATTGCAATGGAAGAGTGCTTTGTTAAATAAGGAGAGGGGCACACTTCCTAAGGAGGGAGGGCACGCCACTTGGAGGGGAAAACTTTGCCAAGTGTGAGATATGGAGGTGCCACCTCTCTCAACACTCCCGAAATTTGAAACATGGGGCACCAAATGGGTAAGAGGGTCGGCACCTCTCAAGAGGTAGGCAACCTTCTCTTGGAGTGTGTCACCTCTCTCTAAGGGGGGTGCACCCTCTCTTGGAGATCTCACCAAACACAAGATTTCAATCCTTTGAATCATCATCCACCTATTACTTAAGTCAAATATGCTTTATATTGTCTGCCACAAAGCCTTTTATGCTTTATTTCACTCAAAACATGTTTAAACATGTTTCCAACACTTTTCTAAAATTTAGCAATCCTTATTTTTGTTTATGTATTTTTGGGGTTTTGTGAGTAAAATTGATTTTTTAGTGATTAAAATCACTAATTTCACTCACAAAAGTGGGTACATAGGTAAAGTGGGTTCTCTAGGTTCAAAATCGAGTACCACTAAGGCATATGAAGCCTCCTAATACCACTTTTTTATTACAACTTCAAATTACAATTAAAAAATTTTGTTTTACGGGAAATTTTTTATTAACTGAAAAAATAAAAAATCCTAAGGGGGACTTAGCACATTTCCATAAAACTCTAGGAGAATGTTTAGCATGGTAATATACATTAGACATTAGGCTTAGAGAACCATGCTAAGGCCTATCCATGAGTATATACTCCAGCTTTGGCGAAATTGAGTGAAAAAACTCAGAAATTATGAATTGCATGGACAACAAAATATAATTAACAAGTAAAAAAAACACTCCAGAGTAACAACTCATGTCTAAGTATTAGGTGGATAAACATTTTACAAAGATCATCATGCAACATCTCTTATTACAATTCCCTGCAAGGTATGGAAATGTGGAAAAACTTGGTCACATAGACCGGCTAAACTTTTGAACTCTGAATATTTAGCATTTGATTTCTCTAACCTTTGGAGGCTCAACTAAAAGTCCATCTAGTGAAACTCAGTGGATAACATGTCCTCTATTCATATTTTAATTCTCTCTAAACCCTAAGTTCATGAATAAGGGGGGCGCCCCTCTCACTAGGGAAACCAACTTTAAGTTGTTAACTTGACTTGGGGGGGTTCCCTAAGTGGATTTTCACTTTCCAACTTAGTAAATACATTATAAAACATTTTCCCTTTCTTTTCTTGACTTTAATCACTTTTACAAATTTTGGCTTTTTTACCTTAGCCAATTACTTGTTGATTTCTGACTGACTTGGACTCCTCATGGACATTGACCTAGAAAAACTTGTCCAATTGAGCTAAAACTTGGTCCAATGGTGTAGGGGGTCATAATAAATTTGTTTTGAGTACTAATACGCCTATAAAAAATCCCCAAGGACCAAAKTTTTACATTTTACATAAAAAATAATTAAAAATTTCCAATTTACGGGAAATTTTAATTATTAAAAAATCCTATCAACACCTAATGGAATTTCGTAAGACTATAGGAGATGTATAGAATAGTCATTTACAAAACTTATAGACCTTATTCACCCACTGGGCTCAATCATTAGAATGTMTTTCACCACTTTAGACGATTATTGAGTGAAAAACTCAAGTAATGAAAATCGTTGAAAAGAAAAATTAATTACCTGAGGAAAAAACACTCGATGAAAGGACTTCCCTAATGATAAATTCCTAGGAAACTAAATTATTAAAACTTGATCCATGCTAACACGTTATATTAAAAAATTATCCCACACAGGGGGAGCGGACATTCTGTGGACACAGAAAGAAGTGTTGGGGGCATAATTGCCCTATTGAGCCACAAGTCTTCAAACTTGTTGTTCCATAAGGTACATATCTTCATGGTAGATGAAATTGACACCTAGTTGAAATAGATGGTCAACATATGGCTCCACATTGGTACATGTGCTCGACCTTTGGGAAGGAGAACATGTGAGAACCTCAGAATATGCAAAACAAAGTTCTCACCAATAACCAACATAAATACATGTAAAGAATAAACAATAATCAATCAATAAAATGACTATACAATGAATTATATACATAAATGAAATAATGACTAAATTGAAAAAATCAAAGGAGAAAGGTTAGAGATGAGTTACAAAGGGTGTCCCTTTTGATACCAAA
>JASDQU010735367.1:403320-415816 GCA_032191745.1 Picea mariana
ATGTTAAATAAGATAACTTTAAATTCTAAAATTATAACAGACGGGATGATAAAAAGTGACTTTCAGTGGCAGGAGATGTTATAAGGGTGAATTAATCACTTTTTGGAGTAAAAAGGTTAATTAAATTAATAAAGTGATTTATGAATAAATATCAAAAGATGAATTAAAAGTCATTTGAATGGAAAAAGGTGAAAGGAGGTATAAAAGGGAGATAGGAGCTTCTATTCTCTCATTATCTGGATTGATATTTTGATGTATGGCTTCTTAGCTAGAAATCCCATGGTACTTGGGAGTTTTGAGGGTTTTGACTGAATGAACAATAGATATCAGAAAGGAGGTGAAAGATTCATGTGTTCCTTATCCAATATTGGCCAAGGAGGTGAAATATTTATCCCTCAACATTCTATTCAGCTACAGGTTTCATTTCTACAAGGGAAGAAGGAGGCAAGGTGTAGTTTTAAAGGGTTTCATCCAAGTGGGGCGCACTTCTTGGAGGAGATTAGTTCGATGTGAGGATAAGAAGATATATCTGGAAAAAACTCCTCTCTAGAGTGTTTTCTAGGCCTAGGGCACCATTCCTCACTCTCTATTGAATATTTTTAATGAAAAAATAAAAAATATCTCATTCACACATTTTTTCAAACACTTGACTAACTTGAGATTTTAGTCTTTTAATAAATGCCTTTAAAACAGAAAGAAACTAAAAGCTAAAATAATTAATTCAAGCAAATCACTGATCCATACTATGATAATGCAACAAGTAGACAAGGGATTTTGGTCCAATGACCAAGGAAAAAACCCCACTGTGGGGAAAAACCCTAGAGAGATTATTTCTATTATTCAAGAGAAAATCCGAAATTTCTTTACAACCCATAAATTTAATGATTCCAACTCAACAAAATCATAAATGCAAATCACTTATCTCAGCCATGAAACAAGCTTCTAAATTTCCCACCCATGACACTATCTACAATCCAATTTCTTCCTGGGAAATTGTGTCATTGTTCAGATGTCAAACAACAGCAATAAATACACACTAATCTAACTCGAGAATCATGCCAGTAGGTACAGTATGACATGTATTGATTTTTTCCTTGAAAAATGTGCCTCCCTCTTTTTGTACAAACTGTCCTTTCTTTGTATGGACTGTTCTTTCTCCTGTTGTACGTATTGTATGATGTCATTGTCTTGGAAATTGTGCACTCTAATTTAATTTGGAAACTTTGCTCTAGAAATATGATCTCTCTCTCCTTTTCTCTTGTGCGTTTTTATTATTTCCCAAACATGTTTATGTACTCTCTCTTTTCCCAAGAAACACTAACTTACATAACCAAATCAATCTAATGGTTGTCATAAGTCTAATCTGAGGGCTCATATTTAATGCTCCTCATTAATTACAAAATAAGTAATAAATGCACATTAAATACTTTGGGGTCCCACAACTTAAAATCACTTTAAGTTATAAATTATGTTCACTTTATAAAAGCACTTTATTTAAAAAGTCACTTTACAATTAAAACATGCCTAGGAAACATGACTTTATGTCCCCCCATGAAAAAACACAAAAAACATGAATGAGGACATCCCTTGTTAAATTTCAACATCTATTGGTTGATTTCTCTTGCTTATTATTTTATTATGGCCATGGAATGAATTTATGAAGAGGGGTGCACTGTTCATTGAGGATATATTGAGTTTGAGGATTAGATCTAGAGTTTTGACTAAGGGATCTCTTCATATGCACTATACATCTCCCGATCTACAAGTTGGCAGCATTTTGCAAGGGTTTCGAGTCCATCTTCAAGGAAGCCGAAATTCTTAACTTTCTTCAGCGAGAGAGGGCGCACTTTTTCTAGATAAGACAACACTCATAGCAAGAGAAAGAGTTGGGTCTTGGAGATCTTTTGTATTCAGCATGGGAAGGCTCTTGGAAGTTAATATATTCATGTTTCTATTGTATTTTGGAGGCATTATCAGCCACACTCATTATTCTTATATATGTGTTTCAGATATTCTCTACTATTGTATGAAGGTTAGCAATCTTTAATAAATAAAATCATATCTGAGTTTGTGTCCATTTCATGTGTTATTCCTATTTTTATGTTGTTGTTACTTGTCAATTATTTCATATGAACAACCATTTGTTGCAAAACAATAAAAAACATAGCATTAGCGCACCTTAATAAGACAAATCAACAAACTATTTGAGAAAATATCACAACCGGGAAACACAAAACTTCAAATGTTCCAAGAAAATCCACTTGGGAACATTACAGGCAGGTACAATCACCCCTTTGCAGGTACTCATACCTCTTGGAAACCATTGGCTACCACCAAGACTCTTTCCCAACCCTTTACGTGCTTAGTATATTGACATATAGGGGGACATGTTATCCACCAAGTTGCACTAGGATGGACTTGTAGCTGAGCTTCCAAAGATTGAGCAAGTATTTGCTCAAGATCAAAGTTCAGAAGTCCATTTGGCCAATATGGCCACCTTTTTCTTCTCCTTCTATACCGTATTTCCATGCCCCTATGGTGAATTGTAATAAAATGAATTAAGCATGTGGTTTTTGTAACAGACTTAGACTTTTGAGACCTACACATTAGTACATTACTATAGAGTGTTTTGTTTACTTGTTAATTATATTTTGTTTATTTCAG
Organism: Picea mariana; assembly: GCA_032191745.1. Taxonomy (NCBI): domain Eukaryota; kingdom Viridiplantae; phylum Streptophyta; class Pinopsida; order Pinales; family Pinaceae; genus Picea; species Picea mariana. The sequence goes on from JASDQU010735367.1 coordinate 405,985, forward strand.
TGATTTTTAATTTTCAAGTTTTTTCACTCAATATCCTCCATAGTTGGAATAACTGTCCTAGTGGGTATGCCTTGGGTGTTGTTTAATTCTAGGGTCCTATGTATATAACCATGCTAATCATTATCCTAGAGTCTCTTGGAAATGTGTTAAGTCCCCCTTAGGTTTTTTATTGTTTTTTGTAAACAAAAACTTTCCCGCAAAATTGGGATATTTTAATTGTAATTGATCAATAATTTAAAAAAGTAGTACTATGAGGCATCATATGCTTTGTGGGTATTCATTTTCACATCCATAATACCCACTTTACCTAAGTACCACCTTTTCGAGAGTACATATTAAGTTTTACTCAAGAAAAAAAGATTTTCTCTCGAAAAAGGTAAATAAAAGTCAAATAAAAGATAAAAATCGGCAAATGCTATTTTTGTGGAAACATGTTTTTAGTTAACTATCTCTCTCTCTCACTTCACTGTGACTTAGTGGTAGTTGAGGGTCAGTGACGACAAGTTAAAGTGACTCAAGTGGGGAGTTCTCTCCACTTTATGGAGACCCCAATAAGCAAGGTGCACTCTCTAGCATATGTGGCACATTTAGGGAAGTGGGTGTCAATCTCAATGTGGTCACCACCTCCTCCTCAAAATGTGGTGACCTCTCCTCATCTTTCACTCTAAATATGGTGACTTATACTTGCAGTTTGTGGAGTTGTGGAATGGATCCACCATCCATTTTTCCATTTTTCTTTGGGATTGGAGCTCTCTCTCTTTGGGAATGTCACACGGTTTTCTATTTAACCAAGCATTCTCCTCCATTGTTAATTAGTTGGAGTAGGGGAGAAACTCTTGTGAAGATTGTATTGTTAATCATTTGTGGAATAAAATCAAAGACTTTGGAGGTCAAATTGGTATTGTGCTTTATGTGTGTCGATAAATGTTGTCTTGATTCAAGTACATGAGGTAAACTTGTATTTTTCTTTGAATATGTTCTAATCAAATGAAAGTATTGTTTCCTAGATAGTAGAATCATTCAAGACTATGTTGATTGTTTGATTTCTCTCTCTTTAATATTATGAGACTATTGATTTTCATAACTTTCTGGATGGATTAACTCGCTATTGATATCTCATGTGTAGGAATCATTTTGTTTGATTGGAATCGGGGAGTGCAAACCCCGTTTGTGAGGCATTTTACTTGCAGGTTATTCATCCTCCAAGAAGTGAAAGGATTTTCCTCATGCATCTCTAACATGATTGAAGGCTCTAAGTGGACAAATCCCTTTGCATAAACACTAAAAAGACTCCATACCTCAGGAGAAGTTTCACCTTGCAAGCTTAATCTCTTTCTCTTTCTCACAAAAATTCTACATATTCTTTGGTTACCATTTTAATTGCATGCAAGATAAAAGTTTTATATCTTTCAAAGTTAAATATAAAGCAAAGTTCTATTGCATGCAAAGAAAAGTGAGATCTAGTTTTGTACCTTAAAGTTTCATTTTTAAAAGTTAGATCTATTATAGGAAAAGTTACTTTTAGCATGCTTTCTTTCTTCAAATTTTGAAATGCTAAAAGTAGTTATTTTCCTAAGGAATTTAAATCCATATTTGGAAAACTTAGTGCCACTTTTTTTATTGTCCTAAAAAAATAAAAAATAAAAATAAAAAATAAAAAAAATAAAAACCACTAAGAAAGTGTGTCTCAATCTTGCTTTCTTTCCTTCTAACTTACTAGTTTATCATAGGCTTTCTTGAATAAAATTTCCTTGTCTTCTAACATATTTTTTGCAGGTTGTCCCAAGTGATTTGGGGAATTTTCTTCTACATTAACTTGCTTTTTTTTCAGTTTTAGTGAATATTCAAGGGGAATTTCTGCCCATTTTCAAGGAATTGGACCTTCTGATACTACCCGAGGCACCTAACCTTTCTTCTAAATCATTATTTTCTATCATATTGTAATTTTGATGGTCCCCCACTAATAAAAGGGCCATACACCTTATTCGTAAATCATTGTAACCTCAAATAAATAAGTGGGCTACTCAACTCCCACCTCAATCCCCCCGACCCTGGGAGGAGTTGTCTTTGTGTTGCATTTTCATGGCGTGTGTCATGTGTTTTTCATTTCACTAATCTAAAAAAAAATTAAAAAAAAAAACTATAAAATCAATCATAAACACTACACAAACAATCCTATATTACATTTTTGGTTTATGCAAAGTAATTTATAATTGCTTAGTCAGTTTCCTTTTTTTGTAATCTTTCAATTTCGCAATTTCTTTTATGTTGAAAACAAACCTTTCTCCTCAGCTCCTTGGTGTATGTTATGAACCCTTGCAAACCTTACTCAATTTGGGGAACTCATCAGAACCGGGGCTAGTCAATGTGGAGTAGATTAATTAGGACAATCTCAAAAGGAGTTATCTTGATGTTAGGAAAACTGCATGAAGGGAGTGTGTGAAGTCAGATAGGAACTTTGAGATCTAGTTTCTCCCCGTGTTGGACCTTTGGAACCTTCATTGAGCTTGTTGGTGAAGTCTTTGGGCTTTGGAAATTTCTTTGCAAATTCCTGAGAAAAGAGATAGCCTCTGGAGAGGCCACACATTAGTTTAGTTTATTTTCAAGGATTTAAATTTTACAAGGAATTTCATAATAATAACCACTCAACACTTAATCAACTCTAAAATTTTCAAAGACATCTCCACAGGGTACTCTACACACTCTGCAGCATAACACACGATCTCATTATTGGCACTGGTCTCAATTCCTATATTTTAAGAAGCCATTTGCTTCAAGTATTCACTTTTGCAAAGCATTATCTTTATCTTGAAGTATCTTGTGCAAGTATATTTTTGAATTGAAGTACTTCTTTCATAAGCAATTTTATAATGAATGAATATTATATGCTTCTAATCTAGATTTTATCTTGTGTATTCTCCTTGTTGTAATAAACTCCTAGAACAGTAATTGCTTAGATTTAGTTTTGAGCTTTAGTATTTTGTCTTTAGTGAATTTTATCCTCTATCCTAAGGATAACTAAGGAGATCATGTCTTGAGGACCACAAGTCTTAGACATGGAGTACCGAGAGCCAGATGACTTGAGCATGGCTCCGGAGGGTCCCTATTTTCTTCAGTGTAGTCCATTTATCACCAAAAACAGTATCAATCCCACCAGCCTGGTCTTTAAGTAGCAGTGAGTCTTGCTCCATTAGGTAATGAGTTCGGGTATCATGGTATGTATCACTCTGATTTTTGAAGCACTTGAATATGTTGTATTGAATCCTTCTTCATTTCATGACATTTGCTTAGAAATTATGCTCTTTGCCTCACTCATACGTGGAAGGGTGACATGGTTCCATAGTAAGTTCATTTCCCTTTAGGATGGGTTTCTACTGGGTATATCTGTGAAAGGTCAACATTTGTTCCCTCCATACTTATAATTTTCCATATGTATTCCTTTCATCCCCCCTATCTTTGGGAATTGGGATTGGCTACACTAGGAAGGTTTGTACCTTACCTTGTGGGAAGAAGGGGGTAAAGGCCCATAGGGTAAAAGTAGCTAGAAAGAGTTAAAATCCAATGTTCAAACCTCTGAGATGCTTCTCTCGGGGATCCCCGGGAAAGCAGTGAAAAACTTATCAATAAGAAAAGAGGACCCATAATATAACATAAACACTCAAGGTATTATTTGATGGATAGGGGGTCTCATCATGATTCGGCCTATTATGACCATGGGCATGTAGCGGTATGACACTACCAACTATCTGGTCACCAAGCCAGGGTAGTGGCTCTTGGTGGCATATCCAAGAGAAAGGGGGTCTTATCACGAGCCAGCCTTCTCATTTTTGTGAAATGTTTGTGGATAACATTGTCACCTCTGGTCATCAAGTCGGGACAATGGCCCTCAACTATTTCCCTTGAAGTACAAGATCAAAGTATCAAAATAAATAAAGCTAAAAGTAAAATGAAATGAAAGGGATAGGAAACAATTGCATTTATGACAAGGTGCAGCTTTCCCTCTACAAATTCACACACATATAAGACTTTACATTTCCATGTTATTACATGCACCCCATTCCCAAATACTTACCCCATGCCACCTCATACACTTACATGACTTGGACTAGATCCCACCTAGGAAACACCCCAAACTTAAGAGAGGTTATCCCAATAGGACACCCTGAGACCTTATCCAAACCTAACTTGTCAAATTGCATAACATCTTTGAGAATTTGTCTGGGTTAAGGGGGGGTTTATGCACATGTTTAGGTAATTTAATTATTGGATGTAATTTACATGCTATGATCCCTGTGACTTATGAACCCTTGGAGGGTGTACTTGTTGTTTCTGCAGGACCTTGCACGGTGGACAAGTACACATGAGGGAATGATTAGCTCGAACCTTCATGGGGGCTTAAATCCCACATATGGATTTTGAAACCCCAACGAGGGGTAAGAAGAGATTGAAAAATTGCACCATGAAGAAGAAGGATGTTTCTCTTCTCACATGGATGTTATCCCTTGAGGGATTGGACATCTCCATGACAACCCTAGACGTCATCTAGAGCTAGGGTTTCATTTTGGAGGCATTTGTGAGCCTGGTGGCACGTGTGGGAATCATTTTAGGCCTATATAGGTCAAGCGCCCCACTTTCCCAGCTCAGTGTTCCACCTATGGGCCTCAATGTCACCCTAGAAGGGAATGGAGTCACCCTTGGAGATGTGTTAGGACACAAATTGATTTTAATTATGTCAAAATTGAATTTTGTTGTAAATTGGCCAGGTTGACCTTATTTTTGACCTAAAAAATCATTAAAGGTCAAAATTTTGTATAAATAAACATAAATTACTCTCATTTTCACTTCACAACTTGTCAACTAGGACAAGAGGTCTGAAATTTGTGCCCTAGTGAGGGTTATTGGTTGAAATTTTGAGGTGCCATTCTTGTTTAAGGATATTTTTTGCAACTTGGATAAATCTTGGAAGTTTTATGGTGATCTTGCATGGTATTCTCATGATTATTCTTGGTGCAAGTAAAATCTGCATTTTTTCATCTATTGAATGGTTTGTTGTATGGTTTTATTTTCTTATACAAGATTATGAAATTGCATGGTGTACGTAATGCTTGAAGTTAGAAACTTAAATTGTTACTTTGTTACTTTTTATTTGCCGAGCTTTTCATTGAATTGATCTTGTAACTAGTGAAACCCTAGATCCCTAAATTGATAGCAGCCTAAGGATTTGGACTTAATTATTGTTACATGATTTTTACTCCATAAGAAGGCTAAAGAGAGAAAGGTGCTAGGGCCTAGAATTTCCTACACCCTAGCATCTTGCCTCTTGAGGTCAAAGCATAGGGGGACTTAAGTTACTACTTACACTATGCCTTTTCCCTCTTAGAATTTTATGCATCATCATAATTGATTTGCAGCCTTAGAAGAAGTCATCCACCTTGACTCCATTACCTTTGAAGGCACTACTCCTCTTATCCTATTCCTTGACAAGACTACACTCAACTTCACTTGCTATCTCTACCAACTTAACCTAACCTACTAACCTAGTTTTAAGGTACTAACTTGTTGTTGTTTCTAACACTGCTACAACCATTATATAGCAGCTCATTTAGATTATAAGTTAACTAAACCAAGCCAGGAAATTGCATGAAGTAAAGTATTATTAGTTGGAGTTAAAATGTGTCTAAATTTCTCTTCACAAAGAGCATCTCTGAAGGTTTCTTATAGATGTCATCACTCTTGTTTTTTTTTGTTACAGTCATTTTTGAAAGCCTCTTAGATTCATTTGTTGATTGATAAGCCACCAAGAATTTGTACTAGGCAAGCCAAATCAATAAATGCTAAAAGTGTCCACTAAATTGCCTTAGCAAGGTACTTTTTTTAAGTTGTTTACTACTGTCATAATTGTTAATTTGTTGTTGTTATGAGTACTTTGACAGCCCTTCTAAACTCATTACTTGGCTGATATTAATCTAGAAATTGTAAGTGGAAAAAGTACTATCATTGCAAGGTCTTTATATTTTATTACATTGTCCTTATAAGTTACAATTTCTAGATTTATTAATGTTTCTACACGTCTATATTTTATGCATAAACTTTCTTGGTAGGATACTTTTTATATTGAATTCATTGAATGAAAGCATTGATATCATTGGTTAGCATTTGTTGTTTCTTTGGTAAAGGGAAGGTATCATTCAACTTGTTCTCCCTTGACCATTTTTTGGATAACTTGGGTCATGTTTGACCAATTTTGGGACTTCAATAGGTTGATCGAAGACGAAGCGCAAGGCGAAGCGGATATCGCGGGATCTCGGCCCCTTCTTAGGGAATTTTTGGGTTTAAGGTTTATGTAACGGATATGGGATGTCGGCCCATGGGTTTACCAATGTTTAGGCCCCTTTTGTAATATATAAATAGAAAGATAAGCGATGTAAGTAAGTCATGCTAAGGGTAATGAGGAAAAGATGCTAAGTGCTAGAGTTTGATCTATGTGATTGCAAAGTCTTTGTGCTTACTATGTGTTAAGAATTTGTAGAGCTAAGTGCAAGTGATTGTAAGAGGCTCGTGTGCAGCTTGTAAGAAGGCTTTGTGATTAAACCTAGCTCAAGGAAGGAGGATCTGGCGAGGTGCACGTAGATCTCATGTCCTTTGCGGAGTAGGTTCTGGTGGCTCTGTGCTTGTAGAATATTGAGAGAAGATAATAAAGAAGAGAAGAGTCGGTGGGCGTATCCCCACACTAGGGTGAACCACATATATCTTGTGTTGTGGTTACTTTGTGCATTATAGTCGTTGATGTGATGTATGCTTAGTGCAATGATATATGTTAGATGCATATGATATTATATCTTAGTGCTTAGTAATGTGAATGAATGCTAGATATGATATATTACTATGTGCTAAGTGTTGGATGTATTAGATATTGTGGGATGTTGTGTTGTTCTATAATTAGGGTTTGAATCTGCAATGTGAGTAAGGGTTAAATGTTGATGACTATTAACTACTAAGTGCTCTATTAAGGTATTGCAATCACATATCTGTGTCCCAACTAGGTTGCAGACATCTAAGTCCGGCAACCACCCTTGCTTCTACCTCGAGTGAGACTTCATCTGCTTCGCAGGTGTTTCTGAAAGGGATGGTAGTTAGGGTTTTGTTGGTGCATTGCTAAAGCGTTGAACCCTGGGTCTGCCCATGTGCCAACAAATGATTCCGTTGCCAGGACATGAAACTGTGATTGCTGGGAACTGGAGAAAAGAGAAAGTTTTGTGCATAGATCTGTTGCCCTAGTGCACAGTATTCTACTTGACTTTTGAATATTTGTGCTAAGAAGAGAAGTATGATCTGAAGAAAAGAAGTAAGATCTTGAATCTTTGTGTTCTGATAAAGGTAAGATAAGTGAAAAATTTTATTTTGAAAGAATGGATCTAGGTATGTTTAATAGATTTGTTCCTAATCAGAAAACTAGGGTACAACTAGAAGAAAGAAGATTTGATATGAGTAGATCTGATAGAAATAGTGAAAGATATGTTAATCCTATGCATAGAAAGAATTTTTGGACTAACAAATGGATGCAGAATCCTAGAAAGAATTTTTTCAGACCCACCACTGTGATCCCAGTGCACAGTAGAGGAAAGGTTGGGGGTCATTTAAAAGAAAGAGAGGATTAACTCTTTGCTATAGTTGCAAAAGACTACGACATCTTGCTAAGGAATGCCCTAGTAGAGGTCCTATTTTCCTTTGTTGTAAGGATATTGGACATGAAGTTTTGGATTTCYCTAGAATGATTGAAAAAKTTGAAAAGATGAATATGAGACAAGAAAACTATGAGACAGTCCAAGAAACTAAGGATATGATAGAACCCTGGAAAGAATTAGAGACTGTATTATTACAGATAAAAGAAACCCTGAACRATCACAGAGACATCAACTTATCAGAGATCTTAAAAGAGAAGRAGCGCATAGAAACAAGAATAGGAGACTTCGACATAGACTGTGTCCTGGATGAGGAAACACAGGTGAATATCATGACAGAAAGAACTTGGGAAATTTTGGGAAAGCCTACTATGGTTCCTTCATTGGGAGGAATAGGATTATTTAGAGGAAACCCGATAACCCTATGTGGAATAATTACTCAGACATCTATGAGTGCTCATGGCACTTTGACAGAAGAAGAATTTGAGATCATTAAATTTGTTGAGAACAATTGATGCAGGAGCATCGCCAACATCAAGCGAGCCAACATGGAGACAACGGACAGCTGGAAAAGCGCCCAGCGCAAATTTTGAAATCACCTTGAATTTATTGCGCAATATTAAATGAAGCCATTAAGAATAAGCGCACTTGTATAATGTAAATGGACCTTGAGCAATTCGCTCTCGTCCTTAGTAGATAGAAAGCATTTATGGTAGTTAATGTAAGTAGGTAGAATTGAATGTGTAGATTAGACAGTTTTGGAGCGCAAGAGGGAAACGGGATATAGACACCCTCATTGTGTATTGTAACATTAGCATTATGAGAGCATAGAGGAGAAGCAGAGAGAGTTGTGTAGCAGACTCCATGTACAAAAGTTCTGAATTAATATAAGAAAGATTTGATTCAGACTCATGGTGTTCATATATTCTCTGTGTATGCATCTTTGAATGTTATGCTCATGAATGTTTTACTCTTTCTGTCATGCAATTGCTTTTATGCTATGTATGAATTATTTCTTGTTGAATGTGTGAAATCTGAGAGGAAGGAGAAAAAGAATGAGCTCAATTGTTTCTCTGTCTGAGTGAGATTTCCTGCAAGGAGTGCAGTCGAATTGTCCGCAAGGAGTGCATTGTCAAAGGGTTCAGATAGGGTAGCTTTTGTTCTCATTCACATAGAAGTGCAGTTGGGCACAGGAGCCGTGCAAGGAGTGCACAGGCCAAGGAGAGTCTCAGAGTTGCGAATCTGAGTAAAGTATTTAAAGACTACTGCTGCAAGTGTGTGCAGAGTCGAAAAGGAGTTCAACACTTGAAGGTGTTTGAAAGCCTACTGCAAGGAGTGTGTGCAAAAGGTGTTTTTCTAAAAGGTTCAGAATTGGGGAAGTTCAAAAGGATTTGAAGTCTTCGAAGTCATTGAAGGAAGGCAAAGAGACCAAGCCTTGAAAGTTGGAAAGAAGGCACAGCGACGTTGAATCACAGGAGGACGAGTTCTCAGAGGAAGGACGGACGACCGAAATTCTCTGAGGAGGATCCGTGAAGTTCCGTGAACTGTTAGATTTCACGGAGGATCAGGGAAGTTACGCGAAGTAATGAGAAAGGTTCTAAGCTTGGGAGGAGTAGAACAGTAGATCCAAGCCACAAGGGTCGTAGGATTTACACGTGGATCTCTATATCAGGGTTTCGTGGGTGGAAGTCTCGTAATCTTTGCAACGGAAATCGCGATATCATGAAACACGAAGTCCCCACGGATTGAAAGGATGGTGTGGGGCCACAGGAGTCAGTGAGGCAGACAGGTGGTGCATTATTGACACGGAGTCAACTCCATTGATCATATCGGGATTTCATGGGTCAAATTTTCGAACACATTGCATTAGGATTCACGATACCGTGAAGTCCGAAGTCCCGACGAAGTGGAAGATGTTTAAAAGTTAACCCCGCGAGCGTATCGGCATTTCGGTATATCGGGATGCAGGAGTCGAGAAGGTGAGTCGCTCGACATCATGATCGCCGAAATCGCGATAGGGAGAAGTCCGAAAGGGAAAAAGAAAATGTCAGTGTTGACTGATCTCGGGTTTCAGGGATTCAATAGACCAGCACTTGACCATTAGATTTGCGAAGGTGTGAAGTCTGATCTCCCACATACAAGGGGGATTT
>JASDQU010735368.1:19963-36086 GCA_032191745.1 Picea mariana
GAGAGGAAATGTTATGTAGTGTGTAGAAATGGGAAGGTAGAAATTGACCAATTATACATTGTTCTACATAATGCAACATGCTTGCAAATTGGGAAAAGATTGAATTTGCATATAAGATATTGAAAATCATCATTCAAGAAAGATCTAGATAGAAATACAACAAAGTTGACTCAAAAAAAATTTGATACAAGCAAGAAACATATGATTAAGAATATAATGAGAAGGACAACTCACCCTTAATGCAAAGGACTAGATCTAATGAAATACACTAATTCTATAATTTGGATCTTCCCATTACACTACTAAATCTATTCATCATAATTTCTCGCCCTTAGAGGACTAGATCCAATAGAAAAGGACTAAATCCAATATAATACAACGATTCTATAATTTAGATCTTCCTATTACCTTACTAAGTCTATTCATCATAATTCCTTAAATTAATGTATTGAAAAATAAAATTCATAACTTAAACTTAGTTACTTCTCATTCATGCCCTTTAATAAAAATAATTATATTACACCATAAAATTAAAAATTATTATTTAAAATGCTATAANTTATATGATATAAATCGATTTGAGTATTTGTCAATATAACATTGTATTTAACAATTATTCAAAAGGCTGTTATTAGTCCCTGTGCAGGAAATATAGCTTGGATTATAGTTTCAACAATTATTAAAAAACTGTTATTAGTCCCTCCTGCATGGAATATAGCTTGGAGTATAGTTTCCATTTGAAAGTAAAAATTATTTTGATTTTTATAAATTTGCAAAATTTGTATAATGTTTATAAAAAATAAATTTTAATATAAATATTATAAATAAATAAAATCTATAAATATTATAATAAAAAAATGTTTTTTGATTTTTAAATATTTTAAAATCTATATATTTTTATTGGTAAAAGACAGTGACAAATACACCTGGAATGTGTGAAGGAAAAAAATAAATTAAATAAAAAATTTAAAATCTGCAAATATATTTCATAACACCATTGGCCATGGCCAAGGAGGAAGTGGTGTCAAGTCGAGAGTAAATTGTGATTTGATATCTGACGTAACGTGAATACTATTCATCGAATATAATAACCTTTGGAATTCAAACATATCATTATGCTGTGGGACATCCAATTTAAAGCAACAGACTTTGTTAATATTCGTCCATTTATTGGATGGCTTTGGATAGCCCGACAGTACGGATTGATTCCGGGTTTGAATACTGAGCTCTAAAGTCACTCGACTAAATCGCACAAAATCTTCGAACTAAATGAACGATTTATTATATAAGTATGAAATATCAATACACAATTCCGTTCCGTTGTGATTTGTTGTGATTTGTTAATTGTAAGAATAGTTTTTTTTTGGTTTTTTTTTCCACGAAAAAAAATGTTCTTTATATTCAAAAGGATATAAAAGTTTACATGTGACGACTTCTCATACAGCAGCGAAACAAGGAGAAACCGCGAAATACTTGATTCAAAACCATCAATGGCCCGACATTTAAGGCAAATATCCATCAAAACTCAGATTTCTGCTAAGAAGGAATCAAATCAAAGTTTTATCTTGTAGGCAGGTCCTTCGTTACCATCCTCCCAAAAAGAAAAACAAATTTGGCTCGAAGGGAGGAGCAAAGCTTTTTTAGAGAGGGAGTCCGCCTCGTTGTTTTCCTCTTGGAAAATATGCTGAAAGGTAAGCTTTCTGAAAAGAAGTGTAGCATCTTTGGTCCTTTCTTTCCAGCGATTAAGGGCTGCCACACGGAAGTCGGCCAGTCCATTCAGCCAATCGATAGTAATCTTGGAGTCACCAAGGAGTAACAATACATCTGTGTGGCGACTAGCCAGTACTAGAGAAGTCCAAGCACCTATGAGCTCATCCTTTGTGTTAGAACCCTGTCCGCAGTTCAAAGTCCAGCGAATACAAGTATGGGGATTTAAAACAATTTCCCCCCCAGCTCCACAAAGCGCGCCCCCTTGTTGTGAGGCCCCGTCAAACCAGGCCACCGCCCTATCAATTGGAATGTGAAAAGGACACCGATCCGTTGGCTTTACCTGTAATGTCTTGCCAAGTTTGATTGCCTCTGCCAAGATGAGAGAAGAAACGTAATGGATAGACGACTTCTTATCATTAAAAATTGCAGCGTTTCTAGACAGCCAAACATGCCAGCACAGGTGTATCGGAAGCATTGAAAGTGAGCTGTTATTATGGATCCAGTTTTGGAAGTATGTTTGTACATTGTTACCACTCCAATGTGTGGAAATATTTAGAGCAGATGTGATATATGTCCAAAGCGCTCGGGTGAAAGAGCAAAGAACAAATACATGCAGCGTTGATTCAATGTCACGAGCACAAAGAGAGCAGCAGTTCGGGCCCTCCCAGCCGCGCGCTTGCAATTTGTCCCAGAACAGAAGTTTATTCTCCAGCAGGAGCCAAGCGAACAGTTTCTGTTTTAAAGGGCAAATGTCCCTGCAAATCCTCTATCTCCAGTTTGATATTAATGGATTCCAGGTAATGGCGACCAGTGCTTGGTATACATTCTTTGCAGTTAACAGGCCTGACCGATCTCCCCCCGTCCAGATTAGGGAGTCTGTCTTTGAATTCAAACACACGCCGGATGCTTTGAGAAGTTGAGAGAAGTCATCCCATTCGGCCATGTGCTCTGAATCTAGCTGAAGATCCAAACCGCTCAACCAAGAGTCGCCAAGTGGGCCGGCAATGGACGAGCAGGGGAATTGATGTAAATAAAGAAGATTCTTGTCTTGAAGATGAGCACGAAGCGGTGGAGAGAGAATAGCGTTCCTGCCTAAGTCCAGTATGCAGTCGCTGCCAACTTCGATCAAACGACCATCTCTGGGATTCCACAAGAGCCACTTTAATATGATCGGAAGGGTGGAAGAAAAGTTTTTCCAAGACTGTGAACCTGTTTGTTTGTAAATAGCATTGTTTAACTATTCTAACAAGAGATACTTGTTAGAATAGTTAAATAATGCTATTTACAAACTAATAATGATGTTAACATTGAAAACTCACAATAAAAAAAATTTGGTGATAAATAAAATTAACAAATTGTTTTCTCTTTGTGTTCTCTTTTGTTTCTTTCTAAAGATTCGTAAAATATTATCCCCATTATTCAATCAAATATGTAATGAGAAACTTTGAAGATAAAACATAAGTCGATAATGAGAAAGTTTGAAAGTAGAATATATATTTTTTTTACTTCAAGAGTAGCATGTTTCAACTTTCCATAACAATGAGAGAGAGTTGCATCTTGATGACATTTATACAATAACTTTGATTCTTTGATTTTTGTAATCTGCTAAGAGGATAACTTATACATTGAACTGAAGATATGGACAAACAAAACTTCACATAATTTTGCTCAAATTCCAAGCTAATGTTCATGTAGACAAATAAAACTTCACATAATTTTGTTCAAATTCATAGCTAATGTTCATGTAGTAGACTTCAAAAATATAGTAAAGTCGAATCTCTTGCATGCATTAGGTTACTAGTCATATTGCACAAGCCATCTCCTCGTAGATTACAAGCTATTATCCACACTCTATGGACAATCTAACACAAGTTATAACATAAATTCAAATCCGAACCAGTGAATGGGACATACAAGACAACTCAACAATTGGTAAGGTTATCTAAACGATGTAAAAGATGACTCAAAGTAAAGTAAACAATAGAAAAGAAAAAAATTGAGAATTAAATGAAAAATAATAATAATAAAGAAAAGAAAAGAGTTAGGAATGTGAAACGAAAAAGAAGCTCTTCCCTCGTGTAATTTTACTCTCAAAGTGTCTTTTTTTTTCCAAGGAAGGAAGAGGAGAGTAAGCCATGAATGCATTGTACTAGAGATGGTCAAAATAAAGAAAATGAACCCCATTTGAAGCTGGTTTCTTCATTTGGGTTTCCAAAGTAAATCCTTCCTTCTGTTAATTATGAGTTTCATTTTATTTCTATGAGATAGAATTTAATTCATTGCTACCTCTTCATGTTTAAAAAAAAAACTATGTTGTTAATAGCAATTTCCACAACAATTGTTGGCCATTGGTGTTTGAGGGATGTGTGTTCTCAGTGGTGAAGAATGGTAGTTGGTTGAACCAGTGGATTGCTTTCCAACCATGATGGCTCCAAGACCAAGACCAAGATCACGTCACTCCAATTCATGGAAGCATTGAATCCCAACATAAAACTAACTTTAATTGCTCATTATTTCACTGGGGGATATTGAGGACTATGATAAAAGAGTTGTTGTATTCCCCAATTATGTTTCTAATTCCAATGCTTGGTATTTTACCAATTAATCCATTTATTTAAGACATTTGGGTGTTTTTTTCTTTCCACAAAACTGTATGTTTATTTCATTTTATTTAGAGAACGTTATCCTTGTTTTCCAAGTCAAATTTCTTTGGTTGGGTTGATCTTTTTTACCTCTCTAGTCGACTTAACTTTTTCTGGTCAACTCAATTCATTTGTCTAATTTACTCTACCTAGGCTTAGTTGATTGTATCAACCTGAGTCAATTTTGAATTAGTTGGGCATTTCCTCTCACCCACGTTATCGTATGGGCCATACATGTTTGTAGTGAGCCACTCTTTGTTTCTTGGGTCGACTTCATCTAATTGTTGGTCGATCTCCTTTATCTTGGACCATTGAATACATTACCAAGTGACTTAATTACAAATCTGGACATTGGTCTCTCACCTACAGGTTGTACAGGTCGTATACACATTGGTTGAGAACCCCTCTATGCTTAAACTAGCACAGCCGCTAACTCGCGGCTAGTGAACGCCGAAAGGTGGCTTACGGTTGTTAAACTTTCGATTGGCAACCGTTGGTGATGCCAGCACAGAAATGTGGCCACCTTAATACCTTAGTATTTTTTAATCAGGTAGACGTGGCATTAAGTTAGTGAACACAATAATTTTTAAACACGATTACGTAAATGTAAAAAAGTAAACATATAAACAGATGTCTTTATAACAACTCGGAAGTTAATAGATGAAATCAGAGCCATTCATTTATTGTGACAACTAAGAATATTCTAGGCATATTTAATCTCATCCATAGAAAACGTATTAAGAACTAAAAACCGATTAAATGTGCCCATTGTCAATAGGTGTACGCCTTTCGGCATAATAATAAGAGTGAAGGGAGCTCTAATTGGATATTTCATAAGGCACAATACTTTCTAAGGTTTTGCAAATGGGGTAGCAAGCTAAGTGGGCTTGATTGTGGGGAAAACTCCACAGTTAAGCGCGCTTGAGCCAGAGGCGTCTTGGGATGGGTGACCACCTGGTAAGTCCTGATTGTTGAGTGCAAGCCCCGAAAGTGATGATTGATGCTATGTGATTGATTTCGCTGGTTTCAATCCCATTTTTGCACCCCTGTGAGCATCACTCGATGCAATGAGTGCTAAGTGGACTATTCAAATCATTAGAATTATTGGTCAGTTGCAACTAATACTCATGGATATCGGTCATAGATTAATGACTTACACTAAGCAGTTAATCCCGAAAATGATATCTAATATGTTGCACTGTGGAAGCCCCTCTATACCTCTTGTTGCTTGAGTTGATTTCTCCATGCTTGGTCAATTTTCTTATTAGCTGGTCAATTGGATTTCTCCCCTGGTCAACTGGGTTTCTTTGCTAGTTGATTTGTTTGTTGTGCGATTCTTCTCAACAATTGGTAGATTGGGTTCCTAGCTAGTCAACTTTGCTTAATTGTTGGTTGACTAGATCCATAAGATTGTTGAGAATATGCAATCTTAAAATATATGAATGAATATATGAGTGATCATTGTCTTTGAGAATGGCATATAATAATGTTAATTAAAGAAGATCATAGGTGATGATCAAGACCAAAAATGAAGCCATAGGTGGTTTATCATATTGAAGGAAGGTTTTCCATCTAATTGAGCTAGACTACAATTTGGATAATGAATGTGTTGTGTCTAGAACATTACAATTTCCAATCTATCTAGATCCATGAACTGAGACAAGAGGGAGTGTATACATGTCAAGTTACATTAGACAACAATGGGGTTTTTATGAAGTGGAAACATTGTTGAGTTTGACACAAGAGTTCAATGGTTGTAGCAAGTAGCAGGCAGGTTGAAGACCCCGTAGGATAGACATAGTGACCATCATTTGTCTTGTCTTTAAATGTTGGGTAGAGTATATAAAAGACCGAGTATAGCCCATAAATCCAACTCATAAATCTGATTGGAAGGATTGTAGGATATTCAAAGTAGAGACTCGACATTGGTTGGCTCATTGAGAACAAATAATTCCCATTGCATTGTCATATGGATTCTTATGTTCAGGTTACTAGGGGAAAGAAGCCAGATAATCATTTTGGAGAAGAGGCTTCACAGAGAGCAGAGGCCTAGTATCCATAAGGAAGACAAAGTTGGAGTTGCACATAGACTTCCATCAAGAACCTAAGATTGTAGCCATTCAAAAAAACAAAGATCCTTGTACAATGAAAAGGAGCCTAGCAACCTCTGAAAGACATAGATCTTGTAAAGGGAAAAGGAACAAGATTAACAACCATATTGGATATAGAGCGCTTTGTACAGGACTGATACACAGAGAATAAGTTTTCAGCATAGTATTCATGTTGGTGAAACAAGTGGGATATCAGAGCAGTTGCATCCTTGTTTACGAATATGGTGGTATCAGAGTAGTTGCATCCTTGACCATGATAGCTGCCAGAAGTTTAAACAAAACATTGTAGACCTTAGCATGGTTAAAGAAAACAGAGAGAGGTTGGAAGACTCAAGGGCCAACAATGTTCAATTTCGAGAAGAGAAGGAGCACTTGAAAGAGCATGTTCAAGTGTCTAGCCATAGTATGGAAGAAATGGAGAAGCACTTTTAAACCTCTACCAAATTGCTGCCATTACTAAAGAAGAAGTTTGAAGAACTCCAAGACTCCCTCACTGTTGTCATGACAGATTGGAACAAGCACATATCACAATGTATACACCTTGGTGAGAAGGTCATCCAATTGGATAATTGGAAAGAAGATAGGCTCACTCAAATGTTGGGACAACTGCAACAACAATTGGCAGAGAAGGAGGAGGCCTTGGCAAGACTCCAAGAAGTTTTCCAAGAGAACCAAGAAGCAGGGCCACTTTCCATTCATCCCTATCCAACACTATGACGGAAACCACTTTGGTAATTTCACCTTCCGTAGATACTTCTGAAGAGTAGGTTGGTGAATTTGAGAAGCATACCAGTGACATTGGATCCAAACTCCTAAGGCAGATGGGATATGATGGACAAGGGTTAGGCAAGAGAAGACAAGGCATATTGAGCCCCATTATAGCTATACCATGGGCCAAGCATGAAAGTATAGAATTTAATGGTAGATTGGAAAATCCCATGACCATGAAAACCAAGACAAATTTTGTGAAGGCCAAAGACATGTTAGAATTGGCTTTCTCATCAGCAGGAGTAGCAACGGTGAAGGTGACAACTCACTACCACCTCGGCCTTATTGTGGTGAATTCAAGGAGGGAAACAATTCAAATATCTTACAGAATCAACCTACACCCTCACTCAGAGAAGGCATCAAGAAGATCATCCAAGGTAAGAAGAAGAAGAAGACCATGAGGTCTACCTCAAACAAGGCATTTTTTATTTGTCACAGATGGAAGAATATATTCCATAACATTTCTAGTTGTTGGTATGCAAAGGTATGCTCATGTTGTGGAAAGAAAGGTCCTCATGAGTAAGCCTATTGGGAAAAACAAACCATATGCCATAGGCTTAAATGTTTTCAGATGAAGAAGGAAAAAAAGAATTCTCCAAACCAACAACAAACTTAGAGGAATGGGAAGAAAATGAATATCTCAAGCAATCCATACCACGATGCTAAAAACTTTTTCCACCACTACAAGTTAAGTGCATATTGGAAAGAAAAGTGTTGGCGGCTTTATATGGAGCTTCACCCCAAAAACCACACAACCAAGAGAAGAGTGTGGATAGTGAAGATTGTGAAAGATGAATATTTGTCCGCATCTCCAATGCAAGAGGCATAAGTTGTCTAAAAAAAGATAACAACACATGAGGTCTGCATCACCAACAATATGTACAATAGATTGATGACAAGGGAAACTACATTCCAATGGTTGTTTTTGATCTTGCATTAGAAGAATCCATTCTTGAATATATGCCAGAGATTGGTGCGCAAAGGTCAATGACCTTTGGAGGACTTCTTGAGAACTCCATGACATGCTTGCAAGCATGTGCAGGCACCAAAGGGTTGTTTCTATGATGGGAAGCAACTGATCATAGCAGAGGAATTCAACCACACTTCCCTTGAGAAGTTTTTGCGTGATGGTAGCGTGCTGGGATCACACTAACAAAGAATACCAACATTCGACTTGGCTTCATGAATGCCAAGATGGACCATTTCCAAGACAAAGAGAGAGATGGGAATGCATGTTGACTCCAAAGTTTAGATCTGAAGATTGCTCAAAGATGAGATTCAATGAGAAGACTTCTACTATGGGAACAAGCAAACCAATAACTAGAGCTAAGCCATAGCCAAGGACCAGAGATAGTAGCCAGAGCCATGAGCCAGAGTTAGAGCTATAGCGAGGAGCCAGCTTCAAAGCCACATTCCAGAGAAGCAAACATAAGTACATTGATCCAAATTGATTTCCTTTAGCTTTTGGAGACCAAAAAGCCTCTAAATGGGGAGGTGTGATCTGAAATGGATTCGAACCAATGAATGGGTAAGACTCAGTACATGTAAGACAATTTGACAATTTATGAAGGTTATCTAAACTATGTAAAAGATGACACAAAGTAAAGTGAACAAGACAAAAGAAAAAAATTGATAATTAAATGAAAAGAAAAGAAATTAATAAAGGAGAGAAAAGAGTGAGGAATGGGAAACGAAAAGTCGGCCTATTGGCCTTACCATTACCTCAATTGTCCCTATTTCCTCATGTAATTTCACTCCCAAAGGGTCTTTCTTTTGGTCAAGGGAGGAAGAGGAGATAAAGCCATGATTGCATGGTACCAAAGATTACCAAAATGAAGAAATAGAACCCCATTTGAAGTTGATTTCCCCATCTGGGTTTCTAGGGTCAATCATTTTGTCAATTATGAGTTTCATTTTATTTCTATGAGATGAATTTGATTCATTGTTGTTGCTTCATGTTTTTAGAAAAAAAATATGTTGTTAATGGCATCCATAACAATTGTTGGCCACTAGAGTTTGAGGGATGTCTGTTCTCAGTGGTGAATAATGGTAGTTGGTCGAACTAGTGGATTTCTTTCCAACCATGATGGCTCCAGGACCAAGACTAGGTCACTCTAATTCATGGAAGCACTGAATCCCAATAGAAAAATAACTCAGATTTTCCATTATTTGACCAAGGGAGATCAAGGGTTGTGATAAAAGAATTGTTGCACTCCCCAACTATGTTTCTAATTCCAACTCTTGGTATTTTAGCAATTAATCCATTCATTTCAAACATTTGAGTGTTTTTCTCTTTCCATGAAATTGCATGTTTATTTCATTTTATCTAGGAAACATAATCCTTGTTTTTTGAGTTGAATTCCTTTGGTTGGGTTGATTGTTTTTACCTCTTTGGTCAACTTACCTCTTTCTAGTTGACTCCATTCATTTGTTTGGTTGACTCTACCTAGGCTTGGTTGATTGTATCAACTTGAGTCGATTTTGAATTAGTTGGGCGTTTCCTCTCACCCATGCGGTCGTATGGCCCATACATGCTTGGAGTGAGCTACTCTTTGTTCCTTGGGTCAACTTCATCTAGTTTCTCATCCATTTTGTTTAGCTTAGACGATTGAATACATTTCCAAGTGACTTAATTACATACCTAGGCATTTGTCTCTCATCTATAGGCTGTATACACATTGGTTGAACTGCCTCTTATATCCTGATTCTGTTTCTCCACCCCTAGTCAATTTTCTTATTAGCTAGTCGATTGGATTTCTCCCTGGTTCGACTTAGTTTATTTGCTAGTTGATTTGTCTGTTGGGTGATTCTTCTAAACATCTGGTTGATTGGGTTCCTTGCTAGTTGATTTTGCTTAATTGTTGGTCGACTGGAGCTATAAGATTGCTGAGAATATGCAACTGTAAAAGATATGAATGAATATATGAGTGATCATTGTATTTGAGAATGACACATACTAATGTTAATTAAAGAAGAGCCTAGGTGATATCCAAGTCCACAAATGGAGCCATAGATAGTTTATCATATTGAAGGAAGGTTTTCCATCTTATTGAGCTAGACTACAACCTGAATAATGAATGTCTTATGTTCGGAACATTATAGTTTCCAATGTATCCAAAGACATGAATTGAAACAAAGGGGAGCGTATACATTTCAAGTTACATTAGACAACAATGGGGTTTTTGCGGAGTGGAAGAATTGTTGAGTTTGATACAAGAGCTCAATGACAGTAGCAAGTAGCAAGCAGGTTGAAGACCCTAGAGGCCAAACACAATGACCATCATTTTTCCTTTCTTTAAATGTTGTGTAGAGTATACAAAAGACCAAGTATATCCCAACTCCAACTCATAACTATGATTGGCAGGACAATAGGTTATTCAGAATAGAGACCCGACATTGGTTGGCTCATTAAGAATAGAGAATTCCCACTGCACATTGTCATCTAGTTTCTTGTGTGTAGGTTACTAGGGGAAATAAGCCAGATAATCATTCTGGAGTAGAAGCTTCATAGAGAGCAGAGGCCTAGTAGCCATAAGGAAGACAAAGTTAGAGTTGCACACACACTTCCTTTAAGAACCTAAGTCTGTAGACATTCATAAGAACAAAGATCCTTGTACAATGAAGAGGAGCCTAACAACCTCTGAAAGACAAATATCTTGTATAGGGAAAAATAATATGCCTAGCAACCTTGTTGGAGACATAGCAATCTGTACAACACTGAGACAAAGAGAATATTTTTTCCACACAGTACTTGTATTGGTGAACAAGTGGGATATAAGCCCCTAGTTTACTAATCACAAACACAAGCTCACATAACATTAATGACATTAAACACCATAATTGACGCAGGCGCGCTCCCCTGAGCACATCCGCTCGCAGGACCTTCTCCTCTCTTGGCCCAAAGAACTGAAAAAGCTCTTCGAATCCCTTATCAGGATTCCAACACCCACATAAATTCTCTCTATGATCTCCCTATCCAAATCGAGAAATCGGACTTCGTGAGATCGCGAGTCCTACAACCACGGATTCGGGTCTTTCAATCCTCCGATACCCGATCTACAACGACTCCTCTCGTCTAGACTTCCCGGTCCATGTGACCACAATCTTCTCCACTATCGGGGCTTCAAACTTCGCGAGAGCGAAGTGTATAGACTCTGTGTCCTCAGGATCCCTGATCCTCCGACCCCGACACACCTTGGCATTGACCTCTTCGAGGGTTTGACCTTTCAACACCTGTCCCTTAGTGCTAGCGCCTATGGCCCACAATCTTGTTACGATCGGGAAATCGCGTATCGTGATATTGTGATTCCCGTTGCACTTGTTCCCGAAACCTTCTAAGTCTCGAACCCCGATATGGGTGACACCTGTTCTCCACTCAAATGCTGTGACTGTGTGGTCGTCATGTTTCGGAGTTTCGCGACTCCTCCTGCAACGATATTTACATCACCGAAAATCTCGATGCACCGATCCCCGATGCACGTGAGAACGGACTCCTCCATGTCACTATCCCCTCGTCGCTCTATCGGACATCGCGCAATCGTGATCCCTGATGCTGTGAATTCTTCACTCCCGGAGTTCACAAAATGCCGAACCCCGACTCCTCTCTAGATTACTGATGCGTGTCCTGCCAAGATCAATGGCTAGGATTTCTCTAGAATTTCGGGACTCACAAGGTCTTCGATTATTAACCCTTTGAAACCCCGATGACTCCAATATTTCGATGACTTCCCCGGGACTTCTCCTCTACTCACCAGAGCTTAACCCTGGTGCAACTCCTGCCAAATCTGATGGTTGACAGGAATTCACTACTGATCCAATGGCTCACAAACTTTCGAGCTCGAACTCTGGATGTGGCCGTAACCTTCTCGTTACTCTGTCGGATCCGACGGCTGGCAGGATTTCCACGAGTTCCCTCCACAAGATCTTAACCATCGCTTCTCCTTCCTTGAGGATTTCTTGGTGTGAAACCTCCTGTGCGGTCCTTCAACAGATTTGAAGGCTTTACTCCTCCTGAGCTTTTTCCAGCTTCTCAGTCTCTTAGAAAATGAGAACCCTTTTGCTCGCACTCCTTGAGGCAACTCTACAAACACTTCAAATGTTCAACCTCCCCTGACTCTGCGCACACCTGTAGCAGTGGTCTTTCGATAATTCACTCAGAATCGCAACTCTGAGGCTTAGCTTGGCCCGCGCACTCCTTGCACGGCTCCTGTAACCCAATTTCACTTCTGGGTGAACGAGAATCAAAGTTATCCCTATTTGAACCCTCTATCAACGCACTCCTTGTAGACAATTCGACTGCACTCCTTGCAGGAATCTCTGGTTCAATTAGAGAAACAATTGAAACTCATTCCTTCACCCCTTCAGACTTCAATTCAACCAGGAAATTGCATACACAACATATAAAAGCAAATGTATGACAGGAAGCAAACATTCAAATGAGCACAGCATCAATACAAAGAACAACACAAACCCTGAATTTGAATCAGAACTCTTCTATTAATTCAAATGCCTGTACATGGGTGTCTCTTACACATTTCTCTGCTTCCTCTTGTTCTTCTTCTTCTCTTATGTGCTCAAGCTAATGTTACAACCATACAATGAGGGTGTCTATATCCGTTTTCCCTCTTGCTTCCTAAAGCTATCAAATCTAGAATTAAAATCCTATCTACCTGCATTAACTAGATTAAATGTTGTCTACCTATTAAAGGACAAGAGCTATCCGCTCAAGGTCCATTTACAATATACAAGTGCACTTCATCTTAAATGACTCATTTAAGATCGCGCAACAATTCCAAAGTGTTTTCAAAATTTGTGCTAGCTTGTCCAGCTGTCTCCCGCTTTTGCGCTGGCTCGCTTGATGTGTTGGCGATGCTCCTGCATCATACTCCTCGGCTTGAAAATTTTCATGGGCTCCTATCCATGAGCTCCTGCACGGTATGTCCATGCTTCTGAATCTCTGTTTCATTTTCCCAGCTAGCATCTTCCACTAGATGGTTCTTCCATTTGACTAGATACTCATAGTATTCCTTCCTCCTGGTCTTCTTACCCACTCTCTTGTCCAGTATGCACTCCATCTGTGGCTTCTCTGCAATTGGCATCTGTTTTACCCACTGGATCACTGGCTACTCAGTTCCAGTCTCTGCTTCTCCAGCTCTATATGGGTATAAATCTGCGACATTAAATATCAGAGATATTCTGATCCCCTCTGGCAACTCGATCTCATAAGCATTTTCTTCGAATTTTCTCAAGACCTTACATGGTCCGATTTTCTTCATCTTTAACTTATTGTATGTTCCCCTAGAGAACCTTTATTTCCTCAAGTGTGCCAGAACTAGATCACCAACTTCAAACCGAAGTTGTCTCCGATGTTGATCTGCTCTGCGCTTGTATTCCTGGTTTGATTTCAACAGTTGCCCCTTCACCTGGCTGTGAAGTTCTGTCATCACCTCTGCTAACTCTTCTACACTAGCGCTGCTAGTAGCAGTCCGTTTTGAATCTCTCAATTCAGAAACTCCCCACGGCTGTGTGCCATACACAATCTGAAATGGGCTGCGACCTGTGCTCCTGTTCACTGAGTCATTGTATGCAAACTCTGTCTGTGGTAATATGTGGTCCCAACTGCTGTGGTGCTCTGTCACCAAGCTTCTCAACAAGTCTCCCAGACTTCTGTTCACCACTTCTGTTTGCCCATCTGTCTAAGGATGATAGGCAGAACTAAACATCAAGTTAGTCCCCAACTTCTTCCATAAAGTCCTTCAGAAATGTCCAATGAATTTTGTGTCTTTGTTCGAAACTATGCTTTTCGGCAACCCATGAAGTCGAATGACCTCCTTGAAAAATAAATTTGCGATATGAGTCGCATTGCTGGTTTTCTGGCATGGGATAAAGTGTGCCATTTTGGAAAACCTGTCCACTACTACAAAGATCGAATCAAATCCTCTTGGCTTCCTTGGAACTCCCAATACGAAATTCATGCTTATCGCATCCCATGGTCTCTCAGGTATGGGCAATGGCTGATAAAAACCTGCATTTTGCTTCCTCCCTTTCGAATGGTGGCAAATTCTGCATTTGTCTACAAACCTCTTGACTTCTGACCGCATCCCTGGACAAAATTATGACTCGCTCAGCTTCACGAATGTCTTATCACGACCGAAATGTCCGGCCAATCCTCCGCTGTGTTTCTCCTTTAATAGATTCTCCCTCATGGAGCAATTTGGAATACACAATTGATTTCCCTTAAACAACAACCCTTCCTGGATCACATACTCCATCCACTGGCTTCTGTCTCTGAGAACTGGATTCTCAGCTGCTTCATACGCTTCCTTAAAGTCTGGATCATGTCTGTACATGTCCCTGAGATCATCAAAACCCAATGTTTTGACTTTGAACTACTGCATCAGCAAACATTTCCTGCTCAAAGCATCAGCCACTTTGTTAGCAGTACCCGAAATATGCTTAATTACAAAAGTG
This sequence comes from Picea mariana, assembly GCA_032191745.1. Taxonomy (NCBI): domain Eukaryota; kingdom Viridiplantae; phylum Streptophyta; class Pinopsida; order Pinales; family Pinaceae; genus Picea; species Picea mariana. The sequence continues at coordinate 34,665 of JASDQU010735368.1, forward strand.
AAATTCTGCATGTATTCAACCCACTTAACATGCCTCTGATTCAACTTTTCCTGTTGAGTCACAAACTGCAATGCATGGTTATCACTATATAAAACAAATTCCCTTGGAATCAAATAGTGCCTCCATTTTTTCAATGCTTGTATGATAGCATAAAATTCCTTATCATACGTGGAATACTTCAATTTGGCCTCGTTCAAGTTTTCACTGAAATATGCAATCGACCTGTCCTCCTGACTCAAGACCGCTCCTATGGCAATCCCGCTTGCATCACATTTCACTTGGAATGTCTTCTGGAAATTCAACAACACCAGAATTGGTTGTTCTGTGATCTTCCTCTTCAACAGATTGAAGCTCTTCTTAGCCTCTGCTGTCCAATGAAAAGATTTATGTCGTTTCTTCAATGTATCCATCATCGCTGCGCTAATCCCACTGAAATTCCTGATGAATTTTCGGTAGAAACTAGCCAGTCCATGAAAACTCCTCACCTCGAAAATATTTCTCAGTGATGGCCAATTCTTGATCACTTCTACTTTATCTGGATCCATCCTCAATTCATTCGCAGATATAACAAAACCCAAGTAAATGAGCTCTGTCTTCATAAACGAAGATTTCTTTATGTTTATCAACAACTTCTCCTACTGTAGCTTCTTCATCACAATGGCCAAATGCTTCAGATGTTCTGCCTTTGTTTTACTGAAAATCAGTATATCATCCAGATATACGATGACAAACTTCCCGATGAAATCCTTCAGGACTTCATTCATCAACCTCATAAAGGTACTCGGTGCATTCATCAAGCCAAACGGCATGACCAACCATTCATACAAACCTTCGTTTGTCTTGAATGCTGTTTTCCATTCATCACCCTTTCTCATGCGAATTTGGTGATATCCGCTTTTCAGATCAATCTTTGAAAAATATTCTACCCCGCTCATGCAATCCATTAGATCATCCATCCTTGGCAATGGAAATCTATACCTGATGGTTATCTTGTTAATCGCCCTCGAGTCGGTACACATTCTCCAACCACCATCTTTCTTTGGACTGAGTACTGTTGGAACAACATACGGACTCAAGCTTTCCCTGACTAACCCTTTGTCCAACAACTCCTGGACCTGTTTCTTGACCTCTTCATTTTCTTGTGGCGTCAACCTGTACGCGGCTTTATTCGGCAAACTAGCTCCTGGTATGAGGTCTATATGATGACTCACACTCCTCATCGGTGGCAACGAACGAGGTAATTCGTCCACCACAATGTCAGCGAACTCTCCCAGTAGTTCCTGAATCTCCTCTGGTAGATCATCCACTCTTGTGCTGGTCAGTACAATCCTCGGTTTTCTGACCACAAAGAATTGTGGATCTTCTTTCTTCTTCACCTTTGTAAGAAGCTCCTTCCCAGTCATGAGAAGTACAGTGTTGCTT
>JASDQU010735368.1:62463-92431 GCA_032191745.1 Picea mariana
TTTCACGAGGTATAAAATTCTTACCTCGCCAAACTCCGAATGCCGAAGCCCCGATGCTCCGGATTCGTGCCACCTGTCCTTGTCAAAATCGACGGTCCCTATTGACTCGAGAAATCGCTATTCGCGATTTCGACGGGCATGCAACTTACCTCGTCGAACGCCGAATGCCGAATCTACGAAGTTCGATGGACTTTAATCCTCCTCGCCTGCGCTTACAGTTTAACTCCTACGTAGCTCCGCCTGGATCTGACGATCCTCGGGATTTCATAAAACTTCACAGGGATTACAAGTCGTCGATTTTCCTCCTCTGAAGGGTTCTCCGCGGCACCAACTTCACCCTGTATGAACTTCACTGGGGTCTGTCCCCACCGTGAAGCAAAGGTACTATCCCTCTTGAGCTTTGTTCCTCTGACTCCTTCGGAGAACTTTCACGCACTTCCTGTGCTCGATCTTCAACCACTTCCAACAGTGATGAAGTCGTAGATGCTCCTGCATCAACAGTTCTCAATCATTTTCACAGTATTACGACCATCATTATTATGGTTTCTAAGCATTTTCGTTCACCAGTCCACTGGGTTTCTCATCCCCTAAAAACGTGATGCCTAGTCAAAGAAAGAATTGAGAGCTCTCCCTTTCTTCCAATTCTTTCTATATCGCCTGGGAGTTTTCAGCCTAGTCAAGTGATCTCTAAGGTCTCACTGCCTTTCCTCAACTACAAATTTAACCAAGCCGTATCAATTAAACGTACTCATTTATTYAGTTAATCATACTCAGGGGTTCACTGGTCTCTTACCAACCCACTGGTTCCCACAACTGCCCTTTTTCTGAGCAGCCCTGGTTCAGGCCCATCCTAATTCTTAGGATACTTCAACATGCTTTAGTAGCAATTCTTTGTTCATAATGGGTCAGGAACGTGTGCATCCTACACACTTCCATTAGGTTATCAGAATGGTCATTATTCGATTATTAGTCTTCTATTACTTACATGATTTTTCCAAAATGTAATCCAGGATTCTTATACATGGACAGGCCTCGCAGCCCATCGTCCAATCCTTCAACAATTATCAGGGTTGTGACTCTGTTCCTCTGACAGAGACCTTATACAGTTCCTCCACCGAGAACTCCTTCAGCATGTAACTTCCTCGTTGCAGATCCATCACCACTGTGATGGCCTCAACCTCGAGTTATCTTTTTAGTGGTCTACCAAATATTCCCTTAAGGAATATAAGCATGCATCTCTATTAACTTACATCTATGATGTATTTAACCACTTTCCTAATCCTAAGCCTTCATGTAGCTATCATAGTTACATTTCATAACCTACATACATTTCCATTTTTAAAATTACTCATCTCAGGATTTATTCACAGTCCTTCTCATTGTGATCTGCGAAGGCATAAACATTTGCCTCTTATCGTGACAACAAGGCATCCTTACTCGTTTACTCTTTCATTTAATTGCACTGGATCTTTCCTAGGGATATGGAGCACATTCCCTTTAATCTATCCTTCAAGATAGATCCTTCACGACCCTTCAGAATGGAGTCAATCATGCATTCATGGTATTCATTCAATTTTGACAAGTGTAAATTCTTGCCTCCCATTTCACTCATCAGGGCCATCCTGTCGGGCCTTTAGTATATTTATACTCTTACATCACACATGTGCATTACTTGCACGTTCTATATATCATTCATACCCCACTGGTATGAGTATCAGGCTTCTTAATAGGAAGCTCCTCGGTGCACTGAACTCATGCACTACTCATTATACTGACTTACACCCCCTCCTCACGTGACCACCGACGGTGACCACGGTCCGAATTAAAAGGTGCTTCGCATTCCGCGATTTCGGGATTTTTGTTGCAGGGACTCTGTTTTCCCTGACTCCCGAAGTTCGAAAACCCGAAGGACCAAGGCTAAGGTTTTTCTCAGCTCTTGCATCCATATGACCCTACATATTTTCACCCATCCTCTCAATCATGAGGAATTGTACACTCAGGGTTTAGTCTCTTAATAATGCATAAATCATAACTTTCTAAGGATCCTAACCGACCTTACCAGATTTTTCCCAAAATCATGAAGGGGTTCTTCATTTGGGTCTTAACCCTTATCTAACCAACCATCTTAACCGCAAGAGACTCTACCTGTTTTAGTAGGTATTCATCGTTATGCTAAGACAGAACAATTCAGTTCATGTCCTGTGCCCGGCTCGTGCAACTTCATAGCACAATTTATTCTACCTCTGTTATTCGCACTCAAATCTTATCAATGACAATGATCAGGGCATCCCTACTCCTATAAGAGTGGTTGACATTTTAACAGAGGGGTTATAGAAGTTTCCAAATTGTAGTGTTATTCTGCAGTCCTTCTCCTTAAAGAGAAACGCAGATAACCATATTTTCTAACGCGGCTCGTGCTTGAGCCCAAGCAGGCCAAGTGTTGTAACCATGCTCTGATACCACTTTGTAACACACCCACTACCATTATTTTTAAAAACTTTGGGTTAATCTCCCATACAGGAGAAATCTCCACAAACCCGTATTAGCGAAATACTAATCCCCGGTTCTATATCGGGAATTCGGGGTTTCTAGTGTCAAGATTCATTCACCCTCAAGACTCGCGATTCCCCGAGTCCCGACTCCTCGTGATCCCCGTCCACGTGTCCCTATGGAGATCAACGGCGGAGACTCTTTCTCTGTACACTAGGGTTTAATTCCGACGCAACTTCTCGAGATCTGACGGTGGTCGGGACTATGACCTAAGATCTGACGGTTCAGGTCATTTCTCCTGCATACTCTCCTTCCTGGGGTTATGCTCCGAGAACTCCTCCCTATCCAACGGCTTACGGGATTTCGGCTCCAGATCCGGTGKCTCAGATCTCTTCATCGCATGCCTACCCATGYGCTTAACCCCTGCACAGCTTCTCCRGATCCAACGRCTGACGGGTAATATGAACCGAGATCTAACGGTCCAGATTCGTTCTTTTGGGTCTTGGGATGTACGATCCCAATTTCTCGTTGCTCACGATGAGAGAGGGCAAGGTATGTAACGTCTGCGTTACTTTCGTCAATGTAAACCGAGCACGGTTTCCTCGGTGTTAAGCATATAACAACTCATTCATATCGAACATTATGCGAGCACTATCATCCTACAAATCCTTTACGATTTCATAGTTCTGTGAATTAATATCTATTACTTATCAGCGATTACTACACAGACATTACTACACAGGAATATATGTACAAATCCACAAGTCTATGAATACACATGACAGCATATAAATTCAAGATGCATTATAAGCAAAACACTTATCAGAAATAAGTTCAGCAATGAAAGCAACTGCTGAGAGGGGGGCTCATTTCCACCCAACCGTAGGCGTAGCGACTCCTACAGTATTTACCACTAGCCACCCCCGAGCTGAGACCACGACTTCCTGAGACTTGCGTCTTCCTGTATTCCAGTGTCCAGGAGAGAAGGTTGCAATCCTTCCTCTCTGCGATCACTCACTCTGCGTAGAGATTGCCACAGTTTCCCCTCGCGTCTGCCCCCGTCAATCGTTCCATCCATACGCCTTATCCTCTCACGAGGTTGCGTGTAGCACGATTACCCTCGCGCTGTCAGTCATGATGGCTCTACGGATAGGCGGTTCACCTCCCCATCCCTCATCAAGCCATCCACCTACCAGCCTGCAAGGCATTTATTTCAGGGCTAGCAAGCCGCTTTTGGTTCTTCGGGCCAGTGGAGTCCAAATACGGTATTTTAAATCCTTGGTGGAAGTTAACGCCCCTTTTTCAAGGTGCCCTCCACCACCATCGTGGTCTCTTTTTCTGCACATCCCCTCTCAGCAGTTTTGTAATATAAATTCATAATGTTATTTATATGTTCATCATGCTTTAGCATGGTAATTCCTGTATTAGGATTAATTACAAATTTGGGGGAAACAGGGTGTTACAGGTACCCTCCCTGACTCGATCCAGAGTCCAAGGGGTTCCCTCGATGCCTCTACATCCTCGAGGTTCAAAATCCTGTACACTCAGTAAAACTGAGACAATAGCACCCATCTATGTCAATGCAGTAAAACAACATGTCATCAACCCATAACGCTTCATAATCAAAATCAAAGTTTTAATAGCATTTAATCTGGATCACTTGCGAGCAAGTGTCCTCAAAGAATAAGTTTGATCAGTGCACAAGAGTGGGATGTTACATGGACATCCTCTAATGGATTCAATATTCTCTGGATCTACTGCTATGCCCTGTTCTAAAACAATATGTCCCAAGTAATGGATCTTCTTTTGATAAAAAAAACACTTACTCAGCTTGGCATACAACGGATGTTCTCTCAGCACTTGAAAAACCAGTCTTAAGTGATGTTCATGCTCCTCTTCAGACTTAGAATAGATAAGTATTCCATCCAAGAAGACTATGACAAACTTATCCAAATAATTTTTAAATATGCCATTCATTAAGAACATAAAGATAGTTGGTGCATTGGTCAGTCCAAATGGCACCACTACAAATTCATAATGACCATACATGGTCCTAAAGGTTGTCTTATGAATTTCTTCTTCCTTGATTCTTACCCGATGGTATCCCGACCTCAAGTCAATCTTTGAAAATATCTTTTCTCATCTTAGCTGATCAAAGAGGTCATCAATTATGGGTAGAGGATACTTTTTATTTATGGTATACCTATTCAGTTGTGAAAGTCAATACACAGCCTCAAGGTTCCATCCTTCTTTTTGACAAAAAGTACTAGTGCTCCCCAAGGTGAAACACTTTGATGTATGTACCCTTTCTTCAACAATTCCTCCAACTACATTTGTAATTATTTTAACTCTTGTGTGTTGTTATAGTAATATTTTCCTCACCATTTCTATCTTGCATACAGGGCCTTTTTCCATTTCCCTATGCATACTTATCATCCCCTTTTGATGAATCCATAGCTAAAAATATACATTTTTTCACATATACGATCCCTATCTACTATGAAAGATGTGTATACGCTTGTTGATCCACTACAACATGCATACATCGGGATTTGTGCTAGAAAATACAAAATGAGGTCAGGTTTCCATGTCACGAAAGGAGATCTCTGATCCTTGGCATTTCATATACTCGAAACGTTCTGACTTGACCCTTCAGTTGCATCTTGAAGGCTATAAGAGCACAATTTCGACCTATGGAAAAGAAGGAGAAAGCATTCAACTTTGAGAGCAAAGTTACTCTGGAGAAATTGCTTCATATTGAGTTTGCATCTCTCTGTCCCTCAAGTCTGAACACAGTTTTCATCCCCCAAGCTCTTTCCCTATTGTTGAGAGGACCTCATTTCCTTTTTCCTATGAGCTTTCCTTTGGTGGAGGATTGAAGTGGTGGAGATCCAGTTGGAAGGAACTTGGTTTCTTGGTTTCAAACCGTGTTGACACGGAAGTCTGTATCGTTGTCACTTCTGTTGGTCAATTATTAATAGAAATAATCCTTTCCCGTCCTATTGATATCTTGAAAATATATGATTACTATCCATGGGTGTGTTTGTGATGTTTATTAATGGATTATGTTATCTGATGTGCTAACCCATTTTATATTATCACTGTATATTTGTTACGCTAGTTTGTTGAGAACTTCTTACAGGTATAAATCTTTGGGTCAAAGTGCTCAACGCTGGAACATCATCAAACATTGGATCGAGCTAGACCTCTTTCTTATATTGCACATTATTGTATATAGCATATATTGGAATTGAGTTGATTTCTGCAGTCATACATGTTTATTGTGGTTTACCCTTGGCCATAGAGAGTTTTTCCCTTGTAGCATGTGCTCATTTTGTAAGGTGTTTTTGACATGAGGGAAACTCCTGGCACTAAATCAATTGAGAAATATATCTCCCTTATTGGTGGAAACCCTGGTATTTCTTGGAATACATCTTCAAATTATTGTAGTACTGAGAAATATTCAAGGCTTTGCCCCTTTGTATTTTTTGTCTCTTCCACGTGAGCTGCATACAATTGACACCCTTTCCTAAAACACCTCTTAAGTTTTAAGGGTGATATCTCCCTTATAGAGATGGGTCCTGGAAATCCTTTCATAGTTCTTTGTTTTCCATCTCCATCAAGACATGTAAATGTCTTGCTATGACAATCTAGAACAACATGATTCTTTTCTAGCTAATCCATTCCAATTAGAATATCATAATACCCCAATGGTATGATATTTAGATCAGCATTTGTATTCACACCATTAAGACTTATGGAACATGACATCGATGCGCGCAACCTCTCAACCAACAGGTTGGAAGGCCCACGTCAACACAGGATATTTCCTTTACCACTGGCCCGAAGAACTCTAAATGGATCTTCTATTTCCCTATCGGGAAATTTCCACCCACAACAAACTCTCATGGGATCCCCTCTTTACACTTGGGAGATCGGACTTCACAACTTCGCGAATCTAGTGGTCAAGTGTTGGTCTCTCGAATCCCCTAAACCTGAAACATTCAACACTGAACTTTCCTCCTTCCTTTTCAGGATTTTCTCTATCGCGATTTCGGCAATCGCGATGTTGAGAAACTTGTCTCCTCGACTCTCGAATCCTGATTTTTTGAAACTCCGATACACTCGTGTGGTTGACCTTTCAACACCACTTCACTTCATCAGCATTTCAGACTTCGCGATATCGTGAATCCTAATGCAAATTTTTCGGAACTTCACTCCATGAAACTCCGAAGTAGTGTGCCACCTGTCCGCCTCGCTGGCTCCTATGGTCCCGCACCATTCTCTTGGCCTTTGGGAATTTGCGTTTTGTGATTTCACGATTCCCGTTGCAAATTTTATGGGACTTCCACCCACGAAACCACGATATAGAATTACATGCGTAAATCCAACGGCCCTTATGGCTCGGATCTACGGTCCTTCCCCTCCTAAGCTTTGAACCTTTATGAGTACTTGTGGTAACTTCCCCTCTTCTCTGTGAGATCTAACGGCTTACAGAAATTCATGAATTCTCCTCAGAGAATCCGGACCGTCCGTTCTTTCCTCTGAGAATATCTGCACCACTAACCAAGGTGTTTCTCTCCGTGGAACTTGTCCTCCTGTGGTCCCTCACCTCTATGCCTTACTTCAACTCCTTCGAAGGTTTCGAATCCCTTTGAACCTTTTCCAACTCTGAACTTTTTAGAAAGTCCCTTGCATGCACTCCTTGTGGCAGACCTTCAACCACTTCCAAGTGTTGAAATCCTTCAACTCTATGCACGCCTGTAGCATCAGTTTTTCAATGCTTCACTCAGATTTGAAAATTTGAGACTTCACATAGCCTGTGCACTCCTTGCACAGCCCCTGTGCCCAATTGTACTCCTACGGAAATGAGAACAAAAGATTTCTCTCTTGAGATTTCAGAGACAAACCTCTGAACAGCTTGTCAACGCACTCCTTGTGGACACTTCAACCGGAGAATATATGAACACCATGAGTCTGAATCATATCTTTCTTTGTATTAATTCAGAACTTTTGTACATGGAGTCTGCTACACAGCTCTCTGCTTCTCCTCTATGCTCTTCTCAATCATTTTCATGCTAATGTTACAATACACAATGAGGGTTTCCATATCATGTTTCCCTCTTGCACTCTAAAACTGTCTAATCTAGAATTGAATTCTATCTACTTGTGTTAACTACTTTAAATGCCTTCTACCTACTAAGGACGAGAGAAAATCGCTCAAGGTCCGTTTACATTTTTAAAGTGCGCTCCTTATTAATTATCTCAATTAAGATGGCGCATCAATTTCAAGGTAATTTCAAAATTTTCACTGGTGCTTGTCCAGCTGTCTTCTGCTTCCGCGCTGGCTTGCTTGATGTTGGCGATGCTCCTGCATCATACTCCCTGGCTTGAAAAAATTTCATGGGCTCCTATCCATGAACTCACGCATAGTCTGTCCATGCCTCTGGATTTCGGCTTCGTTCTTCCAGTTGGCATCTTCAACTGGATGGCCCTTCCATTTGATCAAATATTCAAAGTATTATTTCCGCCTGGTCTTCTTGCTTACTCTTTTATCCAGTATGCGCTCTATCTATGGCTTATTTTCAAATGACATCTACTTTCACCATTGCACCTCTGGCTATTCGTTTCCTGCTCCTGCTTCCTCAGCTTTATATGGGTACAAATCTAAGATATTGAATATTGAAGAAATTCTGATCCCATCGGGTAATTCAATCTCATAAGAATTCGCCCCAAATTTCTTCAAGACCCTACATGGTCCGATTTTCTTCATCTTCAGTTTATTATATGTTCCTCTTGGGAACCTTTCCTTTCTCAAATGTGCTAGAATCAAGTCACCAACCTCAAACTGAAGTTGTCTTTTGTGTTGATCTTCTCTACGCTTGTATTCCTGGCTTAAATTTTGCTATCACTGCTTCACCTAGCTGTGAAGTTCTTTCATCACCTCTGCAAAATATTTTGCACTAGCGCTCCTAGTTGCAGTCTGTTCTGAATCCCTCAATTCAGAAATTCCTCTCAGCTGCATGCCACAAACAACCTGAAATGGACTCTGCCCTGTGATCCTATTAACCGAGTCATTATAAGCAAACTCTGCATGTGGTAATATGTTGTCCCACTGGCTGTGGTGTTCTGTCACCAGGCTTCTCAGCAAGTCTCCCAGACTTTTGTTTACTACTTCTGTCTATCCATCCGTCTAAGGATGATAAGATTAACTAAAAGACAAGTTATTTCCCAGCTTCTTCCATAAGGTCCTCCAAAAGTTCCCTATGAATTTTTTATCTCAATCCAAAACTATGCTTCTTGGAACACCATGAAGTCGAATGACTTCTTTGAAAAACAGGTTTGCAATGTGAGTTGCGTCACTGGTTTTCTGACATGGAATGAAGTGTGCCATCTTGGAAAACCTATCCACCACCACAAATATTGAGTCAAAACCTCTTTGTGTTCTTGGCAACCCCAATACAAAATCCATGCTGATTGCATCCCACGGCCTCTCTGGTATGGGCAATGGTTGATAAAACCCTACATTTTGTTTCCTTCCCTTTGAATGTTGGCAAATTCTGCATCTTTCCACGAATCTCTTGACATCTTCTCACATTCCTGGCCAAAAATATGACTCATTCAACTTTGCGAACGTCTTTTCGTGACCAAAGTGCCCTGCCAATCCTCCACTGTGTTTCTCCTTCAGCAGATTCTCCCTCATGGAGCATTTTGGAATACATAGTTGATTACCTTTAAACAGTAATCCTTCTTGGATCATGTATTCTATCCATTTTCTTCTATCCCTGAGAATTGGATTCTCAGTTGCTTCATACGCCTCCTTAAAATCTTGATCATCGGCATACATGTTCATGAGATCATCAAAACCCAACGTTTTGACTTTGAACTCCTACAATACAAAATACTTCCTGCTCAAAGCATAAGCAACTTTGTTAGAAGTACCAGAAATATGTTTAATCACAAAAGTGAAATTCTGCATATACTCAACCCATTTGACATGTCTTTGATTCAAATTTTCCTGTTGAGTCACAAACTGCAATGCATGATTATCACTGTATAAGACAAATTATTTCAGGATCAAGTAATGCCTCCATTTCTTCAATGCCTGAATAATAGCATAAAACTCCTTATCATAAGTGGAGTATTTCACTTTTGCTTCATTCAGCTTCTCACTAAAGTATGCTATCGGCCTGACTTCTTGACTCAAGACTGCCCCTATTGCAAACCCACTTGCATCGCATTTCACCTGCAATGTCTTTCGGAAATAATTTTTTGCAGACTAACCATTATGATCCTAGCACACAGTACCTGAAAAGTTGGGGATCATTGAAGAGAAAGAGAGGATTAACTCTTTGTTACAATTGCAGAAGGCCCAGACATCTTGCTAAGGAATTACCTGGGCGAATACCCAATTTTCTTTGGTGTAAGGCTATGGACCATGAAGCACTAGATAGCCCTAGAATGATTGCTAGACTTGAAAAGATGAATATAGAGAAAGAAGAAGATCCAGAGAGTCAGATTATAGAGGAAACCCATAAAAAATCAGAGAAAGTCTTGATGAAAATGTAAGAAACCCTTAATGATCAGAGAAACCTCAGCTTATTATAAATATTCAAGAAGAAAGAACAAATCGAAGTGAAAATAGGAGACTTCGACATTGACTATGTTTTTGATGAAGAAACACAGGTGAACATTATGATAGAAGGAACCTGGAAAGATATAGGAAGACCTGACATGACCCCTTCATTAAGAGGAATAGGGTTATTGAGAGGAAAGATGGTAAACCTATGTGGAAATCTCAGTTAGATATCTATGAATGCTCATGGAGCTTCGATAGAAGAAGATTTTGAGACTGTTAAGTTGGTGGAGGACAACACCCCGTTTACTATGTTACTTGGTAAACCTTGGATTGAGAAAGATCAAGCCAGAAAACAAGAAGCAGAAAAGGACCTGGAACAATAGAGACAAGAGTTAAGAGACTTCATGACTAGAAGGATCGCGCAGTTGATTGAAGAACGGGAGAACACATTAAGGGTTCTTGACCCCAGGAACTTGGATGACGAAGTTGACAGAACGCTAGAAGAACCACAGTGGACCAAGAAATATGTTGGATAAGTAATACCCGTGGATATGAAGAAAGAATCTCAACACTGCGAAGTTACCATGCCAAGAAAAGAAAATAATCAGAATGAAAAAAGGATGATCGAGACAAAGCTCACTAGGAAGAAGGCTAGAAAACACATGAAGAAGAAAGTGAAGTTGGAGAAATTACATAATGTTCTAGAAGAAACCCCACAGAAGGAAAACATGTCAAATTTGAGCTTCATCAGGATAGCATAACAATGACATATGGAACTTCACCATGTCAAAGTAATATAGTCGTTAGACGATGAGATACCCATTCTGCTGATGGCCCGAACGACTCGAAATAAAGTTATGACCTGTTACCTGACCGTTAGACTGTGCCATAATAGAAAGATCAAGAGTTAATGGACCCTCCTATCCATTGCAATCAATTTGTTACAACTTTACTTATTCCATCATGCCATGCCTAGAAGACACTTTTTCCAATTGAAAACTTGAGCTCGCAAAATACCCGCATTTTGGAATAGTGACTACCCCACCTTGCTCTCTACTCGATTACGGTACCTTCATCCCATAGACAACCTAAGAAAGTGATCTTGATCTTATATGTACGGTGAGCTTAGCGCAGAAAAAGAATTGGTGAGAGAAGTACTTGCTAGCTTAAGAACTGAAAGAGTTATGTTAGAAAGAGGAATGTCCACCAGAGTCCAAGCCTTGTCATCAAGAGGAGTAGCATCTTTTCCATCCACTGCTCGAGCTGGACCATCCTGACAAACCACCGAGAAATGTACTAGACATAGAGATGACATCGTGAACGTCAAACTGATCCCGAGCATCCTGCCCTCTTACATACCTCCTCTGAAAAGTGAAATCAACTGTGATAGTGTGCCCTAATATTACGACTATCCTATGATCACTGCGTACCTACCGAAGGGAGTGCGCACAGTTCGCACTGAGTAGACCAAGCTCGTAGCATCAAAGTTTTGCAACTTCAACCTTGGTGACCAGAAAGCCTACAGTATGCTTTCCCTGTGCAAGTATCTGATGATGAAAAAGAGGAAGAATTCCAAGATCGTCCCTCAACAATGGATGATGAACCTCGTGTAGTCCACCTTACTTAATGTAATGAAGATTCCACACTTTGGTAGGCACCAGGAGGTGAACGCTTGTATAAAATTGCTACTGGCGAACTACCATGGAGGATATATATGGTTGAACTGGCGTATAATGATTGATCCGGCACTGATCAATCAGATCAGTGGGCTGAGCATGGAGGGCCCTGACCCACAAGACTATTACCTTGGAAAGACCGTAGGTCGTGCTCTTTTAGAGAAGATTAAAGAGGCCTATGGAAATGTTTAAAAAGGCACGTGAGGTTACAAGGTAACCTCTATTGACAGTGGTGTAGTGCGCCTCGCCTGTTAGATGATTGTGGAAAAGTTAGTCTACAAGAATAGATCGACACAAGTATCTGGGTTTGTAGTTGATCTCGTAGGAAAATGCGTAGGAGTCCAAATGAACTGGTCGAAGTACTTAGTGGATCAACTCAAATTGGATTGTAGAGAAGTGCAATACCAAGGATATGAGTTCCACTTCAGCTGGCTTCTCATCCTGATCTCCTTCATAGCATGGGAGATGTCAAAGGATGTCATTTTTCCTGAAACCCTACCATTTGAACCATTGGATTTGAAGTTCAGTACATTATGGTACAAAACAAATATGAACAGGCAATGGCAGTCGAATACCCTCTTTCACAGATACTACATCCATTTGAATACCACAATACAAGCCACACCTCGCATTACTCCGAACACACTCCACAGATTCATACCCTTAATGAAGTTCAGCGCAGACTGCCACTTCATATACCTAACTCCACGCACTGATGAGCACCAGGAAAAACTGTAGTCCTATTGTAAATTGACAGAAGAAAACCTTGAAGATATCAGCAAGGAATGGTCAATGGACCTCCTTGTTGAAACAGATCCAACGGATATTTCAGATATCAGCAGCCCAGAAGCTGCGCAGGACACACCTTGGCCTACTAAGATGCAGAATACAAAGAAGACAGAGAAGGCAAAGGAGACGAAGAAAACTGAAGAGGTTTAAGATGTGGATAGTCGCTCTGTAAGGACAAATTATGTCACAACAGATGAAGAAGGTAACAACGAAGACCTAGAAGAATTTGAAAAACAACTAGAAGATGAAGTCAAAGTTCTAAAGAAAAGAAAAGGGTCACCTTCAAAGTCTTTTGTTAAGAAGAAATCCAAAGTGACCGTGACCAAGATGAATACCACGCTCAATCCATATGACTTCATTTTTCTCCTCGCAACTTTGAATGAAGCTATATAAGAGATCACAAAAAATAAGGAGGCCAAGCAATAGATGATGTACAATAGAATCGAAGTCGAGCTCCAAGGAGTATAGAGAGCCCTTCAGTCTAACCATGCAGTCTCCACTGTGTCTATGCCAAAAGGAACACCTGAAGCAGGAGATGATTCAATTCAACTTCATAGGATTATCAACCTAGTCGAAGTATGCCTTCGGAAAGCATAAGAATTAACAGCATAGGACACCCAAGCCCTAAATCATGCACACGAGGAAATCATTGAGAAACGCCAAGATACACAATAAGGGAATGAGGCCATCCAAGAGAATTTTGATAAATAACACGCAAAGATCCAAAAGGAGAAGGAGAAACCTCTCGCGAAGCAAATCAGGATCAAAGAAGCTATCAATAGATCATTTTGCTCTGTGACTGGCTTAGAACAGAAGGTAGAAGAACCCATAGAATGCCAAGTAATGAAGCTTGTTGAATTCATTCAACAACTGCAACAAAGAGTAGTAGAACTAGAGCTCCAAGCTATACCGAGTACTCCATAAGAAGAACGTGACCAACGAGAAGTGAATGCCCGAAGTACAATAGAAAGTATTAAGGCACTCACTGAAGAATGTAATCAATTAAGTAGTAGAAGTGCACAGATACATGAGAACCTATCCGAGAACCCTGAATTACATAAATTGGAGTCACAGCTCCAAGAGGTGAAGTACCAAGCTGATAAGTTACAGGTACAGTTGAAGGCCATACCGACCATAGAGAAAATGAAGAGGTCCCATGAATAATGCATCGTGCAGCAGGAGATTCATATGATCCAGAGTAAGGTCATGGAAGTGACACAACAACTTCAACCTTTGCAGGATAGGGCATGTCAACTATTCTTAGAGATTGAGAGCCAAGGGACAGACCTGGAACAGGTCATGAACAGAGCAGTGATTAGAAGGACCAATTAGTAATTCACTCATTCAGAAGTTTTTCGAGCAAGAAGCAGTAGCAAAGAAATAGGTCAAAGAAGCTCGAGCGAAGCTCAAGGCCTTGGAGGCAGAGTTACCCAGAGAAGAGTGACTCGAGACGAGTCACATGTGAGTGTTGGGGGCATGTTGGCCCTCGACCAAGTTTTGAGGAATACTTGTTCATAGTTGACCGTTTGGTACTTTGACTTCCTATCGAAGATGGAGCACATGGAAAATCGGAGATCACGAGATCTCACCACCTTTTGTGGAACCTTTTTTGGTTTTTTGGGAATATTGTAACGGGAAAGGGATGTCAACCCTTGTTTAGGCCTTTTTCTATGTATAAATAGAGGTCTTGGCCATGTAATAAAGGAGGCCCTGTCTAGTCGATGGCTTAGTGCACAAGTTGGATATACGTGATCAGAAGTTTGTGTGACTGTAAGAGCTCTGTGCATGTTGTAATATTGTTGAGTGCACAAAGTTTGAGAAGGCTTAGTACTTAGATCTACTCGAGGAAAGAAGATCTAATGAGCTGTGCATATATCTTGTCCTATGCGGGGTAAGGGTCATTGAATCTCCATGCTATAACTTCTTGACCAAGATAATATAAAGAATACTTTGTGGACGTAGCCCCAGGGTGGGGGTGAACCACGGTAACTCTGTGTGTTGTGTCGATGTGTTTATCTCTCTTGCTAAGTGCTCTGATATGTTTAGATATATTTTTTTATGCTTTGTGCTTATGAGATACGATACATAAGGTGCTAAATGCTTAATCTATTGAGTATAACCTGTTTATCATTGCTAAGTGCTAGATCTAAGTAATTATTGTAGTGCTCTGTTCTTTCTGCGAAGTGTATTAATGAATGTATGTTAGGAAATAACTGATGCTAAGTGTGTTGTAAGAAATATAATCATAGATCTGTGTCCCAGCTAAGGTTGCAGACACCTGAGTCCTACAAGCACCCCTGCCTATACCTCGAGTGAGACTTCATCTGCTTCGCAGGTGTTGCAGAAAGGGACGGTAGTTAGGGCTTTGTTGGTGCGCTCTTGAGCATTGAACCCTGGGTCTGCCCCTATTCCAACACCAAGGGAAATCAATTCAGAAAGGTGGTGTAAGTAATTTTTTCTTTGAAAAAACCGAAGTAAAATCCACAACCATAATTTATGAAAAAAAAATTAGTTGTCTTTTCTAGTAACAAACCTTGTGTTATACTAGTCCCATTGCACCTTGACTTAATTAAAACATATTGGGGCTACTAATATATTGATTGCATGTACCCCTATTTAGCAGGCACCTTACTAAGTCCTGAATCTATGTTATTACCACTTGTAACTAAATTATCACAAAGACACACTTATCTTATAGATATCCACACTCCCCTCGCGTTGTGGGAGGGTCATGCTATCCACACTTCCCTATATGTGTGATGACTAATACTAGTTGTCTAATAGATATGTTAGGTTAAAAGGTTTGATGCTTTCACATTTGGATTATATCTAGAGTTAGATCAAAATAGCCGAAACTCCAACATATTTCAACAAATTAAGGGATGGGAGATGAGGGATGGAATTAAGGGTTTAAAAGGACCTGGGTGATTCTAAGTCGATTGAGGATCACATTTGGGATTCGATATGTGATTCCTTGTTTGCTCATATAGTTCCTACCATGTTTAAATTATAATATTTCAATTTTAAAGATGGATGAATGTTGAATTATTATTCTTTCTTTAATGAGGATTATTTGAAGTTTGATTTACTGTATTTATTTGTATGCATGATTAGTTGCAAACATTTTAAAAATATGCATTAGGAACATCACTTAATATTATCGTCTACATGTGGGATATGTGTGTTCTAGATATGCCTACATATCCAACACACATACAATATTATGGTTCAATAAACACATTAGTTACTAATGTCAAGGTTATTAATGAATTAATTAATAAGTTTTCAATTTGAAGTTATATTATATGAATATAAATATCATCAATAAGATAAGCATTCAATAAATTTGGTCAATATGTGTGAAGTAATAAATGAGTATAATAATTAGTTCTCATCTAAGACTCTTTTATTTCTATATTAGACTTTATTATCCAAAATGAACTATTCGTTATAATTATTCCTTTAGTCAAAGTGTCACTACAATTGGAAAAGACCACCAAAGTGGGACGATGGTTCCTTTTTGAGCAGTTTACTATGATAAGAACCTATGGTTTGGAAGAGAAGCCATATCAAAAGTGAGTGTTGAATTTGGTTGTTCTAGAGATTGAAAAAAGTGAAATACTGTCAATTACTGACTAAAAAGCCAACCATATTAAATTAAATGTTGATCAGATGAATTTCAAGGAAAAACCAAATCTACACAAGTAGGTCACGCATATCTTACATAGAGATGTGACCAAGAATCATGACAATATGTAGGACATGTGAAGCATAGGGGGGTATTTACTTACCCATTATCATTAGATCTCACTAGATGGTTTCAATATGTGTTTTGTCAATCTAGTCCAAATATAAATGAATTTTAGAAATGAATATTTCTTTCTCACGTTATGAAATGAAGAACACAGAAAAATGCAAAACTTGGCGTGAATTAACAATCATGTTAATCATTGAGTTTTTGAATGAAATTTATGTTTGAGGACTCAACTAAGGGAGAATATATCTGGGAATCAAATCCAATATAGGGCCATCCATGCCCAAAGTAGTGTGGTTGGATGAAATACATTCCATGTTATTTTCCTTGCATCAACAATCAAAGGAATTGTCTCCTTGGGAAAATTGACATTCGTAAATGCAAGGTGTCTAAGGGATTGAGGGAATGTTATCCTTGTACACGCAACAAACATACCATGTGCATTCACTTGTTGAGAAGTGGTGCAAAGGTATTCAAGGTGTTATAGATCAATGGATCCCATGGATTTTATTTATAATATGAGAATCTCATCTAATAAGGACATCATTTCATGTGTATGATTCCTTCAATATCCTCAATATTTTAAATAAGCTTTATAATCTACTTACTTTATTAAAACCATACAACTAATATTTTATATCATCGAAATATTTTGAATACATTTTATAATCTAGATTCAAATTATTAATAACCTACAACCAATGTTTTGTAGCATAAAGTGAAAAAATATTGAAAACAACATAACTTATGAAAGAGTTAATATAATTTAACGGTAAACAAGGCATTGTAAGAAACACTGTAGGCTAAAATTTGTAAGAAACTTATGATATTCTAATATTATATATGTAAAAATGGATTTATAAATTGAATTCCTAAACATTTGAAATTTTTATAAAATACAAATCGTTTAAAATAAAAAGTTGGACAGATTGAAATTTTTATGATTTTTTTATAAAATACGAAATGTTTGAAATGAGTGTGAGTTGGTTGCAGGGATCCAGCCATGTGGCCAAGCCRTGGGAATGCCCATAGCTTGGCCACAGGGATGACCCCCACAACCAACTCACAACGAATTTTAATAAGAGATTATCTATGCACAGAAAAATAGGGCATTTGAATCTATATCTTTAACACCAGAGTGAAAGATAGTAGATTCGGCTCCTGGTCGACTGCTCAGGAACATAATAATCACTTAAATGCTTACTCTATTCTTTTTATTGTTAAATCTCTATATCAAATTTAAAAACTTAATATTTGATTGTTAAATGTCTATATCAAATTAACTAAATCCCTGTTGTTTATAAATTATTTATTAATGTCTTTATATCAAATTCTCATTTTTAAGTAAATCCATATTCTTTATAATTTTTTTGTTTGTGTGTATAATTTGAACATATAAACAAGTAATTTTTAAATTGTCTTCAATATTAAGTTATATTAAGATGAGGTAGCAAATGGAGGAAATGTAATATTTGTGAGGCTTAGTTGGAGTTAGAAATCTAGATAAAATATAGTCTTATAAGGTGGAAATTCATGTTGATTGAGAGCAATCATGACAATAATTTCAGATTAAAGTGCATCATAAACTATTGTAAAGATAGTAATGTGAGTTTTAATGGGATATATATTTTGAAGAAGATGCAATTGAGTGAGTCTTAATCGTCACAAAATTGATGAAAATTTACCTTCCTTATATTGAATTAGTTTGAAATTTTAAAACTTTAATACTTACAACATTTCTTATTTATCTAAAATTCCAAAAAATACTAAAAAAAATTCTTATATAAAAATAAATGGTGTTAATTATAACCTTTCTTCATTAACTTTATATTTATATACCCATTTTAATAATTATACTATGTTTCATTTACCTAGAACTATTTATAAATAAGATAACAAATATGGTCACACTAGGATGTTAATACATTCCTATATTCATTCTTATATATGTCACAAAGTCATATATAGGTGCATGTCCTTTATAGATGGACATATGGGGAGGACTTGTTAAGTGTCATATATATTACACTATAAAAAATTGTCACAATAAATCGTACCATAGTTTCTAAAATCAATTATATGTAATGTTTTGTTTTAAAATTAAAATTTAATTTACTATTTGGATAAAAAAACAACATAAAATGCACGAAGTTAAGAATGTAACATACCAACCATGAAAAGAATTAACATACCAATCATGAACAAAATTAACAGATTCAGATTTAATTCTGTTAATTCTGTCATTTTTCATAAAATGACAACAAATCCAACAAAGATAAAAAAAACATTGTTTAAACATACTAATTCAAAGTATTTCAAATCAAAATTTGCATTTATTAATAATCTACTAATATTAATTTTCATTTATAAGCACACATAAAAATAACCGTAGTAAAGGAACATCGATTTAGTATTGTTGATCTCTATTCACAAAACTTCCCACACAAAAACTATAAAATATTTTATTATTATAAACAAAAAAAAATGAACAACATTACTATATTCATTCTTATAGATGTCACAAAGTCATATATATTTGCATATCCTTTATAGATGGACATATGGGGAGGACATGTTGAGTTTCATATATATATATATATATATATATATATATATAGAGAGAGAGAGAGAGAGAGAGAGAGAGAGATTACACTATAAAAACTTGTCACAATAGATCATACCATAGTTTCTAAAATCAATTATATGCAATGTTTTGTTTTAAAATTAAGATTTAATTTACTATTTGGATAAGAAAATAACATACCAACCATGAACAAAATTAACATACCAATCATGAACATAATTAACAGAATTAATTATGTTAATTCTGTTATATTTCTATCATATTAAATTCAGATTTAATTCTATTAATTCTGTCATTTTTCATAAAATGAAATAAAATACAACAAAGATCAAAAAACATTGTTTAAACATACTAAAAATAAACAACAATATAACTTGCAAAAGTAAATTACTTAAGTCACAGTCACGAGATTAAATTCCTTAAAAAATGGGAGTAAATTTCTTAAGTCATAGTCCTGTGGACTGTGACTTGGCCACGAGGGGCCGACCCTGTGGCCAAGCCATTGGCGTGCCTACGAATTGGCCAGAGGGGACGACATATAAATTAAATTTAAAATTTAAAATAAATTTAAAATTTAAAATAAAAAAATTTAAAAATTACAGTTAAAATTAAAAATTAAAAGAGACATTTAAATTTAATTTCAAAATTAGGAATTAGAGGGGTTTTTGGATTCCCTGCAGCTCAGCCCACCCGACAGCCCGCCAATACAACAACCCAATCGCCCACGGGAGCGGCCGCCAACACGACGTCCACGCCAACAAACAACTCAACCGCTCACAATTACTCAACACTCACTCACTATCACAAACGAAAAGAGCCGAAAAAACATTACAATAACAATGTGCAGTTAATATATAAACACTTGTTTGACTGAAAGAAGTTTTAAGCTGAAACATTATTTCAGCCGAAAGAATAGCTCATTCGAACTATTCATTCGATCGAAAGAAGTTTTCATCCTAAATATCTTTCAACTGAAAAGATACTGTCGGATGGAAAAAATCCGTTCGACTCAATTTTTACACAAAAATCAAGAGTGTCGTCACTATACCATTCGATTTGACGTTCCAAGGTTTGGCCGAAAAAATAATCTTTCGACCGAAAAAACCTTTTTTTGGAATTTTGGAGATCATATTGTCACGAAAGTGTTATCCACCTCTGTGTTTTTACCCTAAATCAAATAGTTATTTTCATACCTTAAATGACTAATAGAGTACATATATGAACTTTTAACATAGTGGTAAATTTGAATCTTCACACATCTACATTATATTGAAAAGAATAGAAAAAACTACTAAATAGATAATCTATCTAATAGCAAGAACAAATTGTAGGAAATGCTCGATGTAAAAAAGGAAATCATTGATCTATTCGACCTTCATATCAGGTCTAGGTTGAAAGGAAAAAATAGATGTAAAATCTCGATGTCTATTCATTGGAAGCCATCTAGGAAGCCATCTCCACACATTTTTACTTAAAATATAAAAAAGAACCTCATTAGCACACACATATGTGATGCACACCAAATCCCTCATTCCTTTAAAATGAAACATTAAATCATCATAATACATTTCTTCCTTTCTCTTAATGACCCGCAATTGAATAGATGATCTCACCTGTTTGCATGAGCCACATCCTCTAATGACAAAATGTTTGTATCAGCCACATCATCCACATCCTCCAATGACAGCATGTTCGTATCAACCACATATTCTAACACATCATCCACATCCATATCAACTACATCATCCACATCCTCTAACACATCATCCACATCCTTAAACGTATCAACAACATCCTCGAACGTGTCAGCCAAATCCTCCACATCCTTGAACGTATCAACCACATCCTCCACATCCTTTAATGTATCATCCACATCCTCCACATCCTTGAACGTATCGACAACATCCTTGAATGTGTCATCCAAATCCTCCACATCCGTATCAGCCACATCCTCCAATGTATTAGCCACTTCCTCCACATCCTCCTATGCATCAGCCACATCCTCCACATCCTCTAACGATAACGGCATGAAAATGGATCTCCACATCCTCTAACAGAAACACCATGAAAATGGATGTTGAAAGATACAATTCCATGCCTCAAATAATTTACATCCCTAGCCTTACAGTACAAGAAATCTTCGTGAATAACAATCCTCACTGGTTCCATCATCCTGGTTGCCCTCAAATTCCATGGCAGGTGTCCCACTGTACTCCACAACTTCAAACACAAATCATATATTTCTACTCTCTCTTTGTTCCCCAACTCTGCCACCGCTATCACTTTATATCTGTCTCCATTGTGGCCCTCCCATGCCACGAGGGTCATGGCCATCATAGTACTATCATTTATTCTAGGAATTTCTAATGACGTTCATGTAAGAAGATTGGAGACAGTGTAGGAGATTATGTCATGGCCATCAAAATAAAAGGTCGTGCCAAAAAAAGACCTTTGGTCGATCCGTGGTTCCATGAAGAGAAGAAGTTGTATTTTTCGCTTAAGAAGGAAATTCACAATCTTTTCCAGGTTTTTGTGAAGAAGTTGCAAGCCATACAATTCAATGAAATCGGGTTATGGCACAAAACAAGCCATGGTTTCCTATTGGGAGGTGTCATAGCCCAATGATTAGTGAGAAATTTTGTAGATGAAAAGAGGGAATTCCATTGTTTACACAGGTTGGAATATTCCCATAAGCTTTCCATTGGAAACCATCCGAACATGTTGTCCTTTGAGAGGTCCTTTGTGGCAGTGTGAACCATTTTTCTTGTCCTTGAATTCCTATAAGCTTCCCTTAATGCCAAAGGTCCAAGTTTCCTCCCTCAAAAATACATAGGACACTGAGACCCAACCCTAATGCTCAAGACGTCATAATTTCATCAATATCCCATCTTGGAGGCTAAGGACACCCTCGAGAGATAATGTGTGGTGATTTGAAGTTTGTTTTTTGGCCTAATATGCTTATAAAATTCATTTTGTAATAAGTCAGGGGGTTTCCTCCCCCAACTATGTACAGGTCCTCTTAACTAATTCTAATTCTCAAAACCTCTAAAAAACATCAATATCCCCACTAATATGTTATGGATAACATTGAAAATTAATGTGTGGTGATTCAAGGCATTTTTCTATGCAAGGGATACTTAGAATATTCCTTTAAGTAATGAGTTCCTCAATCATGTTTAGGGTCCCAAGACCCATACCTAGTGCTACAAACCTATGAATCAATAAATATCCTAACTTAAAGGGGAAGGATACCCATGAGATGCTATGTGTGGTGCTTTGAGGTGTCATTGTTGACCCTATGCTCAAACCCCCCTAATGGCACTCATATGTCCAATCTGAGGCCAAATATAACCATCACATTGCCATAGCTAGCTTGAGGCATTATTTATTTCCCTTGATCCCTATAAGATACTTTTGGGGACTAAGTCTTATGATTCCTCCCTTGATGAGGGCCCTAAGACCATATCTATTGTTCAAACCCCTAAGGACACTCATATTTCCACTAGGAGACAATAAATCCCCTCAAGAGGTCGTGTGGTGGTTTATGTCCCAATGACCCAAAATCATGCTTTAGGGTCTAAACCTCAACTTGTTTCCTCCTAACTCTTTTCACACTTACATAACAAGGTCTCTACTTAGTGAACCTATTACATAGCACATGCATTCATGGGATATTAAAGAATACATTTAATTTCATTAAATATTAATAAATACCTCCCAAAATTCTTTTGTCAAACCCCTCTCCCAATAAATCTTTCAAATTAAAAAACATCATTTCTTCTAAATTTACCCATTTTTATATCCACCAATACCTATAAACCCAAGATATCCCACAACCCCCACTATACCTACAATATATTGACTCGATTTTTGAAAATTTTAAACCCCATTAACGAATGAAGTTGGAATCCCTACTACTTTCATTCACTAGTCGTACCTCATAAATGGGTCTGATGCCAAAAGATATTGTTGGAAGGTTTTTCCTTACTAAGCAAAAACACACATTTTAACACGAATGAGACTTTTATTCACTCATTTAAAATGAGCTAACTAATTTGCTAAATTAGTGATTTACTTGAAACATATTAATTTGCTAAATTGTTTATCTCAAAAATAAATATTAAAATACTCATTAAATCAAATAATTATTTTCATAACTTAAATGACTAATAAAATACATATATGAAATTTTAACATAGTGGTAAATTTGAAGCTTCATACATATACATTATATTGAAAAGAATAGATAAAACTACTCGATAGATAATCTATCATTGATCTATTCTACCTGATTGAAAAGAATAGATAAAACTACTTGATAGATAATCTATCATTGATCTATTCTACCTTCATATCAGGTCTAGGTTCAAAGGCAAAAATAGATGGAAAATCCAAACATCTATTTATTGGAAGCCATCTAGAAAGCCATTTCCACACATTTTCAGTTAAATTATAAACAAGCACTTCATTACCACACCCATATGTGATGATTACCAAATCTCTCATTCCTTTAAAATCAAACCATAAACGATCATAATGCATTTCTCCCTTTCTCTTAAAATCTTCCATAACAAATGGTGGTAGCCTTGCAGTCTATGTGAAACCCAATGTGTGGGTCTCAAACTCCAATATAATAATATCAAAGTCATTGACAACATCGAATATGCATGTACCTAGAAGCACCCATGACCCACAACTAAACAGATGGTCGCCTCTGTTAGCATTAGGCACATCCTCTACCGGTGACATCTCCAACAACATGTTCATATAATCCACATGATCCACATCTCTATCTGTATCAACCGCATCATCCAATGTATCAGCCACATCATCCACATCCACATCCGTATCAACCACATCATCCAACGTATCAGCCACATCATCCACATCCTCTAACGTATCAGCATCATTCTTGAACATGTCAGCCAAATCCTCCACATCTATATCAACCCCATCCTCCAACACATCAGCCACATCCTCCACATCTTCAAATGTATCAACAACATCCTCGAACATGTCATCCAAATCCTCCACATCCTCCACAACCTCCAACGCATCAGCCACATCCTCAACGTCAGTATCAAACTCCTCATCACTATCAAACACATCGTCCTCCAGACGATAGATCTCCAGATCCTCTAACGGCAACGGCATGAAAATGGATGTCATGTTTTGAATGTTGAAAGCTACGATGCCATGTCTCAAAGAATTTTCATCCCTAGCCTTACAGTACAAGAAATCCTTGTGAATAAAAATCCTCATCGGTTCCAACGTCCTGGTTGCCCTCAAATTCAAATTCCCGTGGTAGGTGTCTAACTGTACTCCACGACTTCAAAAATGAATCATAGATTTTTACTCTCTCTTTGTTCCCTGAATTTTCCATCACTATCACTTTATATGTGTCACCATTGTGGTCGTGGCCCTCCCCTAACATGAGGGTGATGGCCTTAATAGTACTATATTTTATTCTAGGAAGTTTTAATGACGTTCCTGTAAGAGGATTGGAGACAATCTGGGTTTTTTTGACGCGACCGTCAAAATGCTCGAGGGTCACCAAGACAAGGCTTGTGAACGATCCGTGGTTCAATGAATTATGGATGTTCAATAAATTGAATTTTTCCCATAAGAAGTCAATGGAGAATCTTTTCCAGGTGTTTGTGAAGGGGGGATCAAGAGCAATGAGAGGTGCATGTGCTATGAAAGGATTCACAGCGAGGAGAGCATGGAAATATAGAGTGTGGTCAGAATGGGGCATTTCCTTTCCCCTGGCGGTGTACTAGGTGGATCCTCACCTCGGTTTACCTCACAGGTGGGACATGAGGAGGGGTGAGGGTATCTCGGGGTATAGGGCACATAGCTGAGTGACCAGGGAGTTCCAAAGATGGTGAGGGAGAGATCTGAGATTTGAGAGAGGGAGAATGCTCCCATTCTTAGAGGCTAGTTCATAAGAAAGGTGGAGAGGAGATGGGTTGTGACATGACATGCAGGTCATCGAGCGCGTGCGTGGGACATCCATATTGAGTGCTCGGAAGGGTGGAGGCATTGGACCTTAAATGCCGAGG
Organism: Picea mariana; assembly: GCA_032191745.1. Classification (NCBI taxonomy): domain Eukaryota; kingdom Viridiplantae; phylum Streptophyta; class Pinopsida; order Pinales; family Pinaceae; genus Picea; species Picea mariana. The sequence continues at coordinate 87,398 of JASDQU010735368.1, forward strand.
TGATGTGCTGGGGGGATAGGTCTCGTCATATGCCAATCAACTGGTGGTCTGGCCAGGTGGCCTCCCCATGGATTGTCCACTAACATTTCCATGAAACACCCCATCCGGGGGCCGATCTTTGATGTTAGCGATTTATATTCAAGCTATCACAAAGGGATGAGAGGAGGTGGAGGAGGGTGAGCATGAAAAGTCCTCTTCCTTCAGATCAACACCATGATTTGCCAACAAGTCGACTATTTGGTTGGCCAATATTCTGATGTGGGAAGGTAATATTACCCAATTAGGTTGAAGAATGGATTTGATTCTAAGGAGTCCATTCATAAGTCTCCAGCTGGGGGAGATTTTTTCTGGGTCTTCCCCATGCAGGAGATGACCAAGGAGATGGATGGAAATTTGTGAATCTCCTTCAACAATGATGGGGAAGAGCTCATGATCTTTAGCTGCTTGTAGACCTCTGAGGAGTCCCCAGATTTCCACTGCGTTGTTGGTGTTGTGCCCCAGTTTCCCCCCTACAATGTGGAGGATTCATCCTTTGGTGTTGCAAATGACTGTTGGGTATCATGTCGGTCTTAGATTTTGTTTGGAGGCTCCATCGAAATTCAGTTTATGGTACCCTGTTTCTGGTGTCTCCCATTTTGTGGCGCTAGGATTGCGGTGTGCTTTACTTTCCAGGAAGGTTGGCAAGGAGTGTAAATGAAGTTGCCAATCGTCGAGGATGATGCGCTCATTTGTTGGGAAATTCTAGTCCTGGTTAGTCCATGGGTGGAGAAGGAGTGTTTCTCTGATGTTGGAGTGAATAAAGGCCCAAACCTCCTACTAGTTTTTGGTGACTCTTTTGAAGATACAACGATTCCTTTCCTTACAGATTTTCCAGAGGATGAAGCCTAGTAAGAGTCGCCATATTTTGTTGAGGATAGGTGGTTGAAAAATTGAGGTGCACCATCTTGCTAAATTTTCTGGTATGCCTATTCGATTTCTGTTCGTAGTTCTCATGAGGCTAGTGTCGTGGTCCCAAATATCCGAACTGTAGGAACAAAGATTTAGGAGGTGATTTTGTGTTTCTTCCTCTGAACCACATACATGACACCAAGAAGGGCCAATCAATCCCCATTTCCTTAAGTTATCCCATGTGAGAATGATGTTGTGGGAAGTTAGCCAGAGGAAAGTGACGATTTTTGGCCAAGAGTTTGTCTCCTAGATTTTGCTCTAGACTTCCTCTGTTGGTAATGAACCATGTCCCTCTTTGAGTCGGTAGGCCTCTTAAATGTTGAAAGTGCCTATGGAAGTATGTACCCATCTGAGGATGTCGTTCCCTTGTTGGTTTAGAATTTTCCTTGTGTCCATATGAGCTAGCAATGGTTGGATGTTTATTTCGTTGGGGATGTTCAAGGCCTTGTGGGTGTTTTTCCAGGTGCGCCAGATATCCCCATTTCATGCTAAGTTCCAATAATTTTCTACTTTAATAAGGCCTGCTTCTTTCGTGTGAGAGATGAGAGTGTTAATTATCGAATTTGTTTGTAGGGATGGGAGTTGTTGGCAAGAGTCACTCCAGAAGAGGGTTGAAGTTTCTCTTTGCAGTCCCTAGAAAGAGTGGTCTGTAATGAGTCCCCTGTTATTTCTAGCTGCATTCCAGATGCGTGATCCAGGAATTTTCCTATTCCATCTGATGAGTTCTCTTTCCGGGGTTGTGGGGGTATTTTTTTTCCTCCAAAGGCAGGCCCAGAGGTTGTGGGGGTATAATTTTTCCTCCAAAGGCAGGCCCAGAGGTTGTGGGGTCGCTTTAACCATTTCCACCAAATTTTCGCATTGAGTACCTTGTTGAGGAGGGTGGGGTCTCTAAGGCCGAGGCCCCCTGCTTTCTTTGGTTTGCACATTTTTTGCTAGCTTACAAGGCTTATTTTTCTTCCTTCATTAGTGCCCTTCCAGAGAAATTTCCTTTGTATTTTTCTCAGGGTAGTGAGGAAGAAGTTCAGAGTTTCCAGGGTTGAGAAGCTATAGACCGGTAGAGCTTGAAGTACAGACTTAAGGAGGATGAGGCGGCTAGGCATATTGAGGGAGAGGAAGGTCCACAATGAGAGATGTTTGTGGAATTTGGAGAGAAGGGACTTCCAGGATAGATTTCTTAGCAGATTATATATAAGGGGGATTACTAGATAGGTGGAAGGAAGGGTATTATGAGTGAAACCTAGTAGAAGTGTGACATGGTTTTGAATCTCCGGAGGTGTATTGAAAAAGAAGACCTATGATTTGGAAAGGTTCACCTCCATACCCGAGGCTTCGCAGAAGAGGGTGATGATGGATTTGATGTGGATGGATTCTCTAGTTGTGGGCACTCCCATTAAGAGTAGATCATCTATGAACTGACTGTATGAAATGGGGGGCGAGAACCCATGGGGGGTGAGACCGGAGAAGGGTTGATCTGAAATGGCTTCTTTGATGGTGCGAATCAGTCCTTCCGCCATGATAATGAAGAGGAAGGGGGAGATTGGGTCCCCTTGTCTTATGCCTCTAGAAGAAAGGAAAGTTCTTGAGGGAACTTCATTGATTAGGATGGAAAGCAAGGTTGAAGAGCTGAGGTTGATTATCCAGGAGATCCAATTGGGTTCAAAGACAAAGGTAAGGAGAGTAGATTTTAAGTAATTCCAACTTAATTTATCAAAATCTTTTGAGAGATCCAGTTTGAGGAGCATACCTGGGGATTTTTTTGAGTGGAGCGAGTGGATGACTTTGTGTGCCAAGATGACACTATCAAAAATTTGCTTGCCTTCCACATACCTGGATTGTTCCTGTGAAATTATGAATGGTAAAATGGGTTTGAGACGAGTAGCGATGATCTTCGTGAGGAGTTTGTATATGACATTGCAGAGGAAAATGAGTCGGAAGTGCGAGGGGGAAGTGGTGTGGTTTTCCTTGGGAATGAGTGTGAGGCAGGTGTCATTGAAGGTTTGAAGGACTTGTCCTAATCTTCTTGAGTCCTCAATTATTTTCCATACACCTGTTCGGATGATGCTCCAGCAGTGGTGGAAGAAATATGGAGTGAACCCATCCGGCCTTGGAGCTTTACCTATAGGGGTATCCCTGAGGGCTTGATCCACCTCCTCCTAACTTATTGGTCTCATTAGGGCCTCATTCTACTCTTTAGTCAACTCCTTGGGAATTTTCTTAAGGATGGTCTCGATTGCACGGGACCAATCTATAGGGGGTTCTGAGAGAAGGTTTTTATAGTAGAAGAGCATTTCCTTTTCAATGTCAACGTGTTGTTGAATTTTTCGTTCCTTGATCTAAGATTAGGTGGGTAATGTGAGTTGATTGGCTCCTTTGGATCATATATCTATGGAATAATTTGGTATTTCTTTCACAATATTTTAACCATTGGATTCGAGATTTTTGTCTCCAAAGGATTTCCTCCTGCTCCCTTCTTTCATCCAGTTGGTTATTCAGATGGGTTTCCTGGTTTTTGAGGGAGTCTGTGAGGCCATGCTATCTGATTTGTTGTTGGAGGCTTTGAATTTGCTGGTTGAGGTTATCCTGTGCTTGAAAAATGTTGTCAAAGGTGGATTTGTTCCAATCTTTTAGATGTTATTTGAGATTTTTGAGTCGCTGTTGGAATATGTACATAGGAGTCTCTATGTGGATAGTTGCCTCTTTCCACCACGACCTGATATTAGCTTGGAAGTCTGGGTGTGTAAGCTAGAATTTCTCAAAGAGAAAAGGATTTCTACCAAGAGTGTCACTTATGTTAATACTGAGGAGGATCGACCAGTGATCTAAGCCCAAAGAGTCAACGATCATGGCATTCCAGGCTAGTCCATCTGGCATTACGACTTCTGATATGATGAAGCGATCGAGTCTACAGGAGACCTGTTGAGCCCCCAAGAACCTATTGGACCATGTGAAGGGTTTGTTGTATGTACTAACATTGATAAGATTTCGAGTTTCTATGAAGCGATTGAAGTGCTCGCTGTCACTTCTCAGAGTGTGTGTGCCCCTCTTTTCTTCCTCCAGGCTTGTTATTATGTTGAAGTCTCCCCTAAGAATCCATCTATGGGGGCTAATGTGATCAGCTAACCAATCCAAGTGATCGAGGAAGGATTCCTTGTCGCCTGCTTTAGTGGGGTCATATACATTTGTAATGTAACCGAGTTTGTTTGAGGCAATGAGGCGAAAATATGCGGTGATGGTCCATTTGGAGGTGAAGAATCCATCCAACAGAACTGTGGATGGATTCCAAAGCATCGCTAGATCTCCCGCGACACCCTTTACATCAATTTCCACGTGTTGGTCTTACTTCCATCATTTTTGAAGCATAGAAGAGGCCTCCTCTCCCGTGAATTTTGTTTCCTAGAATATAAGAATATATGGATAATCTTTCTTGATTCTCTCTTGGAGCATAACTTGTTTTTTTTTGGCATTTAGGCCCCTTATATTCCATGATAGCATCTTCATGAGGATGATGGGGGTTGGAGAGGGGGGGAGTTGTATGAGATCAGTTGTATCTGACCCGAGTTGACGAGGATGTTCCCGTCATCTTGAATTAGTTGATGCTTTGGTTTTTGGTAGCAACCCGCACTCCTCGGAGCACGCGATCGCTCTCACCAGAACCTTCTCCTCCCTCGGCCTGAAGAGTTAAATCACTCTTCTATATCCTTTTTGGGAAATATACACCCACAGTTCACTCCGTGCAATCCTCCTTTTCTTCTCTTGGAGGATCGAAACTTCGTGGCTTCGCGAGTTCACGAATTCTCAATATACTCACGAGTCTCCGAGACCCGATGTATCAACCTCACTGACTTTCTTCTTCCACTATCGGGACTTCGCTGTGTCGCGACTTCGCTATTCGTGACCCTATCCTCTTGGTGTTCCAACCTCTGATACCCGAGGTGCCGAAGTGCCGAGACTTGCGATCTCGCTTCCTCGCGACTTTGCCACTCGCACCACCAAATGTCTTCTACCTCGACTCCCGATGTCCGAGATGTCGAACCTCCGATGGCTATGCCACTTGTCTCCCACTATCACCTATGGCCCACTCTTCTT
>JASDQU010735368.1:101847-121859 GCA_032191745.1 Picea mariana
GACACAGTTGTTCTTTCAAAATGTTTGGGTGCATTTTGGTTTGCCCAAGTCCATCATTTCTGATCGGGATTCTCGATTTGTTGGAAGTTTTTGGTCGAGTTTGTGGGCACTCATGGACACCAAGTTGAAAAAGAGCACAACTTTTCATCCGCAGACAGATGGTCAGACAGAGGTGATGAATCCTACGGTGGTACATCTTCTTCGTACATATTGCAGCAAGCATCCTAAGCTTTGGGATGAACATTTACTTTATGTTCAACATGCGTACAATCGAGCTAAGCAATCTTCAACGCAAACGTCACCATTTGAGACATGTTTTGGCTATTTTCCCAAGTCACCTTTAGATTTCATCTTTGGGAAAGATATTGTTGTTGATGGGCAGTATGATATTGATCGGGTAGAGAAGTTCATCGAACAAATTCTGTCGATACATCAGGTGGTGCAAGAGCACTTGGAGAAGAGTCAGGCCAAGTACAAAGTGAGACATGACAAGCATCGAGTTGATCATAGTTTTGAAGTTGGTGATGAAGTGTGGCTTTACATCAGCAAGGAGAGGCTTAAAGGAGAAGGTAAAAATTTGAAACCAATTCGATATGGTCCCTTCAAGATTGTCGGCAAGATTGGTAACAATGCTTTTCGTTTAGATTTGCCTCCATATATGCAGATGTATGCAGTTGTTAATGTTGAGAATTTGAAGTTGTATGAGCCTCCGTTGATTGATGATCAAGGAGAGCATGTTCAGATTCCTTCCATAGATGATTTTTCGCTAGAGTATCTAACAAAACTGCAGGAAGACACCATACTTGACAGGAGGATGCGAACTTCGAAGCGAGGAAATGTGGAGTATTTGCGAGTTGGTCTTAAGGGGACAAATCCAAGCAAGGCCAAGTGGATTGAGGTTGGAAGGGTGAGGGAACTATACCCTCATCTTCACATAGACTGAGATAGTCTTTTGGAGGTCCAAAAGCTTCCCAATGGGGAGGTGTGATCAGGGAATCAAAGTTTGCACAATTTTCAAAGTGCTCGGAATGCGATGAAAATAGTTCCATTGCATTCGTATCGTCTTCCTGATTCCGGCGGTATATTTACTATCGCAAACGGAGTCCGTATGGAGGAGATATCGCGATCTGTCCGCCAAGCCAAACAGACAAAAATTTGGGATGCTGACTGTACCTGTTCGTATAGTCCGTACGGTCACGTGGAGGGCTGTACCATCATGATGATGTGGCAGTTTGATGATGTGGCACATATCGGTTGGTTGTTCGTTGGCGAATACAGTGTTGACACGTGTCTTGTTGGCAGCGAATGATACGAGGGCACGTGGCCCAATGTTTGGGCGCCACGTGTCCCTCATTGGTTGGCTTATAATGTCTATGCAAAATTAATGGAGGCCACGGGGTTCGACCCCCGGACCTCCCCACAACATATAAGTTTACAAATTCCGCTAACCATGATGTCGACCCATATTCCTTGTTTCATATTCCAATGCATTTGTATTTGAAATAATGTATTGTGTTAATTGGAAAGGGGGGCAGGTCGGGGCATAACCCCGACCTGTGGACACATTGTTTAACATATGACCCATATGTTATGACCATTGGTGCGCGCGTGTATTACATTTGTAATACAATACATTGCATATTATATAATGTATTAATACAATTCGCGTGGGGTTTTGTAACATTATAACCTATGGTTATATTATATGCCATTTACCATATTACCATGTGTATATGCGCGGTTGTACTTTGCGCGAGAGTTACAAACGGTTTGCACAGTTCAACGGATTAACTCCTTTTTGCGCCCAGCCCAAGGTCGCATGGGCCATATGACCGAATGCCGAGGTGGTTAGGGGCTGGAGGCGCCTTAACCGTCCTACGGTTTGCACCGTTGGCGCGGTTGCGCCCGGTGCCAAGTTTTTACGCTTAAATGAGCGTGTGTGCCAGGTTTGAAGGACAAGGGTGCGATTTGTAGAACCAGAGACAACAAAGTTGAAGAGGGCAATTTCAAGAAGGCCATCTTCTTCATTTTTCGACCGTTTCAGGTGCCGAAAGAGCCCAGACAGGGGTTTTGGGACGCTACAGAGCCATTGGAGCAGTCGGTTTGTCATTTTCAGCATTGTAAGACATGTTTTTGAGCACTTTGAGCAATTTAATAATAATGATCCATTGGAAGCTGGACCAGGAGATGTAGCTCGGAGTGGTGTGAACTCCTTTATCAAGTTGTTGTGTTTATGTCTGATGTTCAATGTTTTTATGCTACTGCCTATGTGTATTTCTACATAAGTAATCCTTATTATGTGTTGCAAATTGATCCGGTTGCTTTTAAAACACATAACATTTCACTTGCAATAATTGTTCAAATTTTTCAAGTCTTCTTCATTTTTAGATCGGGCTTGGGGGGGTGCCTTTTGGCTTGATGTCTGCGCTTTCCTATGAAGGGGATGTAACCATCCTTGGATTTGTCGAGGTCTTCCGCAAAGGGTTTGGTGGGATTATTTAAGGGGCATTCACGGAAGAGGTGTTCGTGCTCATGGAATTTTCTACAGCGAAAGGGGATGTTCTCATAGTCGAGTGTTTGGGACCATTCGTCATCCTTGTAATCCAGAGTGATAGCTCCTGGGAGGGGTTTGGATATATTCAAGTAAACGCATATACGAGCATACGTTGTGTACCTTCTTTGTTTTTTGGATTCCTAAGCTTTGGCATAGGCTGAACCGTTCTGTCTAGAAGCAGAGGAAGAGGCCGACTGGGTTGTAGAAATAAGGTCCTCCTTCAAAGATCCGATTTTTGTCTTCCAGATTATGCAAGATGATGGTAAAAAATCCTTTTGATCTGAGTTGGAGGTCATAGTGGTCGTTAGGCTTCCACAGTGTTGGATCCATTTGATTAGATCTTTTTCCGAGGTCCATAGCCCTAAAAACTTTCCTATCAGAAAAAAATCCTTGAGGTATTGTTTTGGTCATCTATTATGGGAGAGCTGATAATGTATTTTGGAGCGATTGGGGCTTGCAGAATGCATTTGCATGGTTCCCAGGTGCGACTAATTTTGGTGTGCTTTACGGCTAGATCAATGTCCATTGGCTTTTCCTTCGACATCTCTTCCTCCAATAAAATCTTTTGCATGCCTTACGAGAGCTCGAAGGTTGGTCTTTTCATGTGGTAGGAGCCCTGCTCCTTAGCGGTGACATAACTGTAGGAGGGGGCCTAGGGATCCCCTCCCTCGGCCTCCATGGCCACAGTAGTTAAGAGGGACAGTGTGCGTCTGGTTCAAGGCGTAGAACCCTAGTGGACCACGGAAAAAAATCATAATTTGTTTCAATTTTCTTTATGCATTCATGGGATATTAAAGAATACCTTTAATTTCATTAAATATTAATAAATACCTCTCAAAATTCTTTTGTCAAACCCCCCTCCCAATAAATCTTTCAAATTAAAAAACCATCATTTCTACTAGATACCCATTTTTATATCCGCCAATACCTATAAACCCTAGATATCCCACAACCCCCACTATACCTATAATATATATTGACTCCATTTTTAATAATTTTAAACCTCATTAATGAATGAAGTTGGAATCCCTACTACTTTCATTCACTAGTAGTACCTCATAAATGGGTCATGTGCCTGAAGAGATTGCTGAAAGGTTTTTCCTCTCTAGCAAGCAAAAACAAACATTTTAACAAGAAGGAGAATTTTATTCACTCATTTAAAATGGGCTAATTAATTTGCTAAATTAGTGATTTACTTGAAGCATATTAATTTGCTAAATTTTTCATCTCAAAAATAAATATTAAAATACTTATTAAATCAAATAGTTATTTTCATACCTTAAATTACTAATAAAGTATGAACTTTTAACATAGTGGTAAATTCACACATGTACATTATATTGAAAAGAATAAACAAAACTATTGGATAAATAATCTATCATTAATCTATTTAATCTTCATATCAAGTCTAGGTTCAAAGGCAAAAATAGATGGAAAATCCAGATATCTATTCATTGGAACCCATCTAGGAAGCCATCTCCACACATGTTCACTTAAAATATAAACAAGCAATTCATTACCACACCCATATGTGATGATTACCAAATCTCTCATTCCGTTAAAATGAAACCATAAACGATCATAATAAATTTGTTCCTTTCTCTTAAAATCTTCTTCCTTTCTCTTAAAATCTTCCATAACAGATGGTGGTATCCTTGCAATCTCTGTGAAACCCAATGTGTGGGTCTCAAACTCCAATATAATAATATCAAAGCCATTGACAACATCGAATATGCATGTACCTAGAAGCACTCGTGACCCACAACTGAACAGATGATCGCGCCTGTTAGCATGAGGCGCATCCTCTATCGGCGACATCGCCAACAACATGTTCCTATAAGTCTCATGATCGAAATCCGTATCCGTATCCGTATCCGTATCAACCACATCATCCAACGTATCAGCCACATCATCCACATCCTCTAACGTATCAGCAGCATCCTCGAACGTGTCAGCCAAATCCTCCACATCCGTATCAGCCACATCCTCGAACGTATCAGCAGCATCCTCGAATGTGTCAGCCACATCCTCCACATCCGTATCAGCCACATCCTCCACAACCTCCAACGCATCAGCCACATCCTCCACATCAGTGTCAAACTCCTCATCACTATCAAACAAATCGTCCTCCACACGATAGATCTCCAGATCCTCTAACGGCAACGGCGTGAAAATGGATGTCCCGTTTTGGATGTTGAAAGCTAAGATGCCGTGCCTAAAAGAATTTTCATCCTTAGCCTTACAGTACAAGAAATCCTCGTGAATAAAAATCCTCTTCGGTTCCAACGTCCTGGTTGCCCTCAAATTCAAATTCTGTGGCAGGTGTCCCGCTGTACTCCACGACTTCAAACACGAATCATAGATTTCTACTCTCTCTTCGTTCCCCGACTTTGCCACCGCTATCACTTTATATGTGTCTCCATTCTGGCCGTGGCCCTCCCCTGCCAGGAGGTTGATGGCCTTAATACTACTATCTTTTATTCTAGGAAGTTCTAATGACGTTCCTGTAAGAGGATTGGAGACAGTATGGGTTTTTTTGACGCGACCCTCAAAATGCTCGAGGGTCACCAAGACAAGGCCTGCGGCCGATCCGTGGTTCAATGAATTGTGGATGTTCAGAAAATTGAATTTTTCCCATAAGAAGTCAACGAAGAATCTTTTCCAGGTGTTTGTGAAGAAGTTGTAAGCTATAAATTTCAATGATGTCGGGTCATCGCACAAAACAAGCCATGGTTTCCTGTTGGGAGGTGCCGCAGCCCAATGATGAGTGGTGAATTTTGTGGATGAAAAGAGCGAATTCCATTCTTTACACACTGCGGAATATTCCCCTAATCTTTCCACTGACAACCATCCCAGCGCGTCGTCCTTTACATCGTTGGGCAATTGAAACCACCAAGTGGAGCACTCCATTTTTAATGAGCGGCAAACATTTTGATTTTTATATAATTTACTGTCTGGAATGGGTGAAAGCTCCGGACTCGGATTAATTCTCAAATCTGAAAACATTGATTTGTATACAGATTACTGTCTGGAATGGGTTAAAGCTCCGGACTCGGATTAATTCTCAGGTCTGAAAACATTGATCTTTATATAATTTAATGCCTGGAATGGGTTAAAGGTCCGATTGGTATTAATTTTCCAGTCTGAAAACTTTCATCTTTATATAATTTACTGTCTGGAATGGGTGAAAGCTCAAGACTGGGATTATTTCTCAGCTCTGCAAACAGAGAGAGGATGGCAAACGATATAAGAATCTATGGCTTATCGATGATGTCATTATATACTTAATCTTCGTGCACGTGCTCTCGTTACGAAAATAGTTGACGTTTCATTGTTGCAAATATTTATTTATAATTTTTAGATTATTATAGTATTAACATAATTAGATAGTCAAACTTCGTATTCATTCCTCTAGGTTTACTGTTTTAATTGTTATATCACTAGCGTAGCCGTTAATTCGCGGCTGGTAAACGTAGAAAAGGTGGTTTACATGGCTGTTAAATTTTGGACTGGCGATATTGGTGATGTCAGCACAGAAACGTGGTCATTTTAATACTTTAATATTTTTTAATCAGAGAGATATGGCAATAAGTTAGTGAACACAGTAATTTTTAAACACGATTAGGTAAATGTAAAAAAGTAAACATATAAACGGATGTCTTTATAACAGCTGGGAAATTAATGGATGAAATCAGAACCATTCATTTATTATGACGATAACTACGTATTAAAATATCTTATTGTTTCAATTATAATAGTAATACAATAAAATAATTCAAAATTAATTAAAAATAATAGAAAACCTTCTTGGATGATATGCCCTTAAAATGGTTATGAAAACATTGTTTGTGGAGCAGATATGCCCTTAAAATGGTTATGAAAACATTATTTGTGGAGAAGAGGCAGGGAGTCGTAGCCTTGTTGATTTGGGGCTGGAGAGCTTTCCTCAAACCAAACCTAGACCTTGAGAAGTGAAGCCCAAACTATGTCTATGTTGTGGTGATCTCTGTCTCCTCCCAAAAAAATAGAAATGGAAATTGTCACAATTAATTACTTTTTAATATAATTAAGAACAATTAATTATCATTGATTACAAGTTAAGTGATTAAGAAAAATTAATATGTATAAAACTAAACTTCTCATTGCCACTTTCAGTTGAAATTAATTATATGAATAGCAGGTGTCATTTTGGACACGTGTATTAATTGTTTCAGAGATAACTGGAAGAGTTATCCATTATCCGTTGCATTAAACTTGAACTGCAAAATCTAGACTGCAAAATTCCGAAATAAATTTATTGGGTTTACGGTATTCGTATTAGGGTTTTAGAGTTAGGTGTTATTTGTATTAGGGTTAGGGTTTTAGAGTTAAGGTTAAAGAATATATTTAAATGTGTTTTAAAAATAAGGCCCATTATTAGGATACACCAAAATCTGCAATAAAAATTCCTCATTTATTTTAGACCAGTTTGAGAACTCTCTTCGTGATCAAAGTTCCTCTAAAAACAAGAAAAATTGCAGTCACCGCACATAGAGACACAGGGAATATATGCAATCAACTTTGTTGTCTGTGTCTTTATTGGGCTGACAAACCTTTTTATGTATATGAAATTAGGTCAAACGTTTCAAGTTATAAAGGAGTTTCAGGTTTGAGTGTTACAATTTTATCAACATATATGGAATGACTTTACCATAAGCATGACTGATTCATGGCTAAAAAGTTATTGTTTATTAAAATAAATAATAATTCAATTATAACTTTTAATTATGTGAATTTATAACTATCTTTTAATTTTTTAATTAAAACTTAATCCACCAAAAAATCTTTAAAATCCATTTTTATTTATCATCTTCATTATTTTTTTAGATTTGAAAAACAGAATTTACTTGTATACATGCCATGTTTAATCCGTACAGGAAGTGTTGAATTGAAACCCGTAATCTCATATTCTGTTGGTTTAATCCGTGTAAATTGAAAATACCAATTCGTTAAAATGCATAAAACTATTTTCAGAGTTGAAGGACGGTTAGAAAATAGCCTTTAACAATATTCCCACAGTGTTTCCGAGATGATTTTCCACGCCACCTCGTAGATGTATTTACCTTATATTTTTTTATATTTTAGTTTTATATATATTTATAAGAGTGGTTAGTTATCATATAATTACATATTTTGGGATTTTGTAAAGTAAATTGTTTAAATTTTTAATCAAAATATAAATATTTTTGAATTGAAATTAGATTATTTAAAATAGTTGTTAAAAAATTAATCGTTCAATCCCTGAAACCTTGAAAAAAGGTTAATGGGTCCTTGAATCCTCTCTCATGCCTCAAGCATATGACCTCAGTCACGTCCTGGGTTCACCTTTCGAGCGCATTAAAATTTCGCGACTCAGGAGTCCACAATATAATACTCCTTTCTTTCCTGAAGTCCGAACTTGCAACTTCTCGGTTATGGATCAACGATTCAGATCACTCTATGATCCGATTGTTCTGATTATATTGAGGCGTCGTGAATCGAGAGTTCACAACTCTCGACTCTGAGTCACAACTTATTCCGCGCTTGAATTCCGAAGTGACGAAATTTGTTCACTAGGTCAACGACTCTCGCTGATCCAGATCCAACAGTCTCTATTCCTCGTGAGCTTATGAGTGTTGAAGAAAACTCATCCTTAACTTCCCGTTGATCTACAAGATCCAACGATGCTCAAAACTTCGACGATTCTTCCTCTGAGAATTTCTACCGTTCGTTCAAACTTCTCCAAGACTCCTACTCAAGTACTTTTTCGTGTCAACTCTTCTAAACTTTCTTTCTCATAGTTGACCTCGATCTTCGTCTCCCTTTGAACACTTCAAAGGTTCTACCCCTTCTGAGATTTGTTCTGCTGCAAACTCAAGGGTTCCAATAGGGTTCTAGCATGCACTCCTTGCGACATTCACAATAACCTCTGGTTATTAACCCTTCAACTCCGTGCAGTCCTTCCAACAACAATCCTTCAATATTTCATCTTGTTGGAAAAGCCTAAGACTCCAACCACCTTGCACACTCCTTGCACGACTCTGTGCTATACCTGCACTTCTACTGGCATGAGAACAATAGTGTCCCTCTTGAACCTTTCTGAGATAAAACTCAGAATCCACGTCAACACACTCTTTGCGGACTCTCACTGCACTCCTTGCGGGATTTCTCAGGAAGAGAAACAATTGAAACTCATACTCCTCTCACAAACTTCATACATTCAACATGAAATCACGAGCATACACATGCATAACATCAAAACAAATGCATAACAGAGAATAAAAGAAAACGAAAAACATACCATTCAAATAGATGTAAACAGTAACCAAGGCAACCCCATGAAATGGAATCAAAGCATTCTTATATTAATTCTAGTGCTCCTATACATGGGTCCAATAGAAACAACTATATGCTTATGCAATCCTACAATCTTTGTTCTTCTCTATGTTCTTTCTCTACAACTCTACAGCTTACAATTACAATGAGAGTGATCCTTCCAATACAATACATGCGAGGGAGATTTCTAGAGTTTTCCCTCCCACATCTCTAAGCTATCTAATCGAATTAAAAGCTACAACTACTTCACATTTACTATAATTAAATGCCTCCAACAAACATATGAGAGAAACTGCTCATGATCCGTATTACAATTTCTAAAACATGAATGTGAATGCATCTTTTTAAAATATTTCATTAATGCCTTATCCTTTCAAATTCAAAACATTATCAAAATGTGCGCTGGTGTATTTCCAGTTGTCCCCCGCTTTGTTGACGTGCTTTGTTGGCTTTCTTATGATGCTCCTACATCATACTCCCTTGGATGAAAGGTTCATGAAATCTTGTTCATGAGCTCCTGCACCGTCTGTCCATGTTTTTGGATCTCCGCTTCACTTTCCCAGCTGGCATCTTCAATCGGGTGTCCTTTCCATTTTATCAAATACTCAAAGTATTTCTTCCTTCAGGTCCTTTTGTTGACTCTTTGGTCGATGATTCTTTCCATCTACAGATTTTCAGCTACAAGTATCTGTCTGACCCACTGAACTTATTTTTGATCCTCTTCTCCTGCTTCAATTGCCCTGTAAGGATACAAATCTTCTACATTGAATATGGGTGATATTCTTACCCCATCTAGCAATTCTATTTCATAAGAATTGGCCCCAAATTTCCTCAAAATCTTGCACGGCCCTATCTTCTTCATCTTCATCTTATTGTATCTTCCCCTTGGGAATATTTCCTTTCTCAAGTGTGCTAAGAATAAATCTCCCACTTCAAACTGAAGTTCTATCCTATGTTAATCTTCTCTGTGTTTATATTCCTGGCTGGAATTATTTAACCTTTCTTTGATCTGGTTGTGGAGCTCTTGCATCTCTTCTGCAAAGTCTTATGCTCCGACACTTCTAAATTCACTCTGCTCTAAGTCTCTTAATTCAAATACTCCTCTTGGATGCATTCCATACACTGTCTGGAATGGGCTCTGTCCCGTGCTCCTGTTAGGTGAGTTTTTATACGCAAATTCCACTTGTGGCAGAATCTGATCCCACTGACTGTGGTGTTCAATGACTAAACTCCTCAGTAAGTCTCCCAAGCTTTGATTTACTACCTTAGTTTGTCCACCTGTTTGAGGGTGATATTCTAAGCTAAAAGAAAAAATCGCCCCCAGCTTCTTCCATAGGGTCCTCCAGAAATGACCAACAAATTTCGTATCCTTGTCTGAAACAATACTCTTGGGTAAGCTGTGAAGTCTAACAACTTCTTTGAAAAACATATTTTCAATGTGAGTTGCATCACTCATTTTCTGGCATGGAATGAAATGTTCCATATTAGAGAATCTACCGACCACCACGAATATGGAATCAAACTCCCTCTATGTCCTTGACATTCCTAACACAAAATCCATGCTTACTGCATCTCACGACCTTTTTTGTACTGGAAATGGTTGATATAATCCTGTATTTTGTCTCTTTCCCTTTGCATGCTAGCAAATTCTGCATCTGTTGACAAACTTCTTAAAATCCGTCCTCATCCCTAGCTAATAATATGATCCATTCAGCTGTGCAAACGTTTTATCATGGACGAAATGTCCAGCCAATCCCCCACTATGTTTTTCCTTCAGAAGATTCTCCCTCATAGAACTCTTCGGAATACACAACTGATTTCCCTTAAATAACAGTCCATCCTGAACCAAATACTCGATCCATTGGCTTCTATATCTAAGAAATGGATTCTCACATGCATCATACGCATCTTTAAAATATGGATCATCTCTGTACAAGTCCTTAAGGTTATCAAAACCTGAGGTCCTCACATGAAACTCTTGCAGAATAAAACATTTCCTGCTCAATGCATCAACAACTGTTTTAGCAGTTCCAAAAACATGCTTTATAAAAAAAGTAAAGTTATGCATATATTCAACCCATTTTGCATTCTTCAGGTTCAATTTCTCCTGTCGAGTTATGAATTGTAAAGCATGGTTGTCGCTATACAAGACAAACTCTTTCAGAACTAAGTAGTGTATCCATTTCTTCAACGCTTGTATGATTGCATAAAATTCTTTTCATACGTGGAGTATTTCATATTTTCTTCATTCAACTTCTCACTGAAGTATGCAATCGGATTGTTGTCCTTACTCAAGACTGATCCAATCGCAAATCCACTTGCGTCGCATCTGACTTGGAATATTTTGTTGAAGTCTGGCGAAACTAGATCCGTCTGTCTAGTTATCTTATCTTTCAACAACCTGAAACTTCTCTCAACTTCCTCTATCCAATGAAAATATTTGTGTCTTTTCTTGAATGTGTCCATCATTGGTGCATAAATTCCACTAAAATTTCTGATGAAATTCCTATAAAAACTGGCTAATCCATGGAAGCTTCTAACCTCAAAGATGTTCTTTGGTGATGGCCAATCCTTAATTGATTTTACCTTATCTGAATCCATCTTTAAATCATTCGAAGAGATCACGAATCCAAAATAAATGAGTTCTTTCTTCATGAAATATAACTTCTTCAAATTTGTCAGAAAATTCTCTTGCTACAATCTCTTCATCACTAGATTTAAATGTCTCAAGTGTTCCTCCTCAGTATTATTGAAGATTAGTATATCATCAAGATACATAATCACAAACTTTCCAATGAAATCCTTCAAGACTTCATTCATCAATCCCTTGAAAGTACTTGGTGCATTCGTCAAACCAAACGACATGACAAGCCATTCATATAGCCCTTCATTCATCTTGAATGTTTTCTTCCATTCATCACCTTCCCTCATTCGAATCTGATGATATCTGCTCTTCAAATCAATTTAAAAAAAAAACTTTGCCCCACTCAAGCAATCCATCAAGTCATTCATCCTGGGTAAAGGAAATATATACCTGATGGTGATTTTATTTATAGCCCTTGAGTCTATAAACATTCTCCATCCACCATCTTGTTTTGGACTTAACGCTATTGGTACAGTGCATGGACTCAAGCTTTCTCTAACCAATCCTTTGTCCATCAAATCCTGGACTTTCTTCTTGACCTCTTCATTCTCCTGCAACATCAATCTGTATGATGTCTTGTTTGGTAAAATCGCTCCAGGTAGAAGGTCAATGTGATGACTTATGCTCCTGATGGGTGGTAATGAACAAAGTAGAACATCCACCACTATATCAACGAAACTCTCCAGTAGTTCTTGAATTTCCTTCGGTAGATCAACTATCGAAGTACTTTTCAAAATGACTCTGGGTTTTCTCACTACAACAAACTGCATGCTTTCTTCTTTCTTGACTTCATCAAGAAGTTCCTTCCCACTCATGAGAAGTACAGTGCTACTTGTCTCTTCTTTCACCTTCTTGTGTTCAATTGATAGCAACATATGAGTTCTACCACTCTTCTCCAAGGTGTACATGTTTCTTCTCCCATCACGAACAACGTTTATGTCATATTACCATGGTCTACCCAACAAAAGATGACAAACATCCATGGGAATAACATCACATAAAATCTCATCCTTATATCCCCCTGTCTTAAAATCTACTAAACATTGTTTAGTGACTATTACCTGATGTCCTTTCTGCAACCACTAAACTTTGTATGGGATCAGATGTGAAATTGTCTCTAGTTCTATATTCTCCACCATTTATGTGGATACTAGATTATTTGTACTTCCACTATCCACTATCACCTTGCATACCCTATCCTTGGTCTTGGAAGCAGTTCTGAACAAACTGTTTCTTTGGACTAGATTATTTGCCTCTCTCTCTGGCTTCAAGAGAATTTTTCACATCATTAAGGATATTCTTCCTTCTGCATCTTATGCCTCAACATTTTGCCTTTGCGCTTCTGAAATGTGAGCTTTGCCTCCTCCATATATTTTTCTATCAGGGCATTCAAAAGATTTATGTCCATTTTTCCCATAGAAAAAACATTTAATCTCACCCCCTCTGCCTCTTCCTCTTCCTCTTGCTCGAGGAAAAGTTTTTACATCGGCATATTTTCTTCCCTGTGAACTTCCTCCTCTTTCAGGGTGGGTATGAGGTTTCTTTTCTTCATTCTTGGGCCTCTGCACTCTTTCTTGGGCAATTTCTTTGCCAGTTCTTTGACTTCTAACTCTGCCTCTTTGACCTTGCTTTCAGGCCAATTTCTCCTTAGCCTTCAGAGCAATCTGATAAGCATCTTCCACATTTCTAATCATTACCATGATCATCTCATCCTAAATGTCATATCTCAGACCATTCATGTATCTAGTGACCTTTTTATCATCACTCTCACGGTGACCTACTCTGATGTTAAGTCGATAAAATTTCTTAATGTATTCGTTCACTTTCATCCCCTTCTGTCTCAAATTTTGCATTCTTCAAAAGAGGTTAATCTAGTAGTCTTTGGATATAAACTTGGATTTCATTTTTACAACCATTCTATCCCATCTTTTGACTCTTTGCTTGCCTTTGCAACGCTTGTCAGCCTACAGTTCATCCCACCACAGTGTTTCATACCCTTTAAGTCTTGTGAGGACATGTTTGACTTTCTAATCTTCCTTGACATCCTCATAGTCGAAGTATTTATCTAGAGCTCTAAACCAATCTAGCAGCTCTTCAATGTCTAAGTTGCCTTCATAAATTGGAATGTTGCAATCTGTTGAAAATAGTAACATCACGTAATGATGAACATAGTAAAGTTATAATCTGATGAACATAGTAACATTGCAATATGTTGAACATAATAATGTCACAATGTGAAAAAAATAAATTTACATTGCAATGTGAGGAACATCGCCATGTTCTCTTAATGTGATGCAACACCCCTACTTTAGCAGGTTCTGGATGACCTCTCGGTCTAAGGATCATTCTCAATTCTCTCTTTTGAGTCATATTGACTCTATGATTCCCCGCTAGAATCTCTAGCACACAAGTTTTTATCCACAGTTCCTTGTAGGAGTTACATCGGTGTGAGAAAGTGCTAAGTGCCAACTCTTACCCACGTGACCACCCGACGTGACCAAAATCTTCTCCTGAAAGGGTATTTCAGATCTTGTGTCTTCACAACCCCTGATGTGAATCCTTATGATTCGTTCAATCCCTGAAACCATCAAAAAAGGTTAATGGGTCCTTGAATCCTCTCTCGTGCCTCAAGAATATGACCTCAGTCACATCCTGGGTTCACCTCTCGAGTGCGTTGGAATTTCATGACTCGGGAGTCCACAATACAATACTCCTTTCTTCCTTGAAGTCCAAACTTGTGACTTCTTGGTTGTAGATCGATGGTTCATATCCCTCTATGATCCGACGGTCCTGATTCTATCAGGACGTCGTGAATTGGGAGTTCAAAACTCTCGACTCTGAGTCACAACTTCTTCCGTGATCGAATTCTGAAGCGACGAAATTTGTGCACTAGTTCAACGACTCTCGTTGATCCAGATCCAACTATCTCTATTCTTCCTTAGTTTATGAGTGATGAAGAGCACTTAGCCTTAACTTCCTACTGATCTGTAAGATCCAATGGTCCTCGGAACTTCGATGATTCTTCCTCTGAGAATTTCTGTCGTTCATTCAGACTTCTCCAAGACTCCTACTCAAGTACTTTTTGGTGTCGACTCTTCTGAACTTTCTTTCTTATAGTTGACCTCGATCTCCATCTCCCTTTAACCATTTCAAATGTTCTACCCCTTCTGAGATTTGTTCTTCTGCAAACTCAAGGTTCCAAAAGGGTTCCTGCATGCACTCCTTGCGACATTCACAATAACCTCTAGTTATTGACCCTTCGACTCTGTGCAGTCCTTGCAATAGGATTCCTTCAATCTTTCCTCTTGTTTGAAAATCCTAAGACTCCAATCGGCCTGTGCACTCCTTGCATGGTGTTGTGCTATACTTGCGCTTCTACTGGTATGATAAAAATAGTGTCCCCCTTGAACCTTTCCGAGATAAAACTTAGAATCTCCATCAACGCACTCTTTGCGGACTCTCACTGCACTCCTTGCAGGATTTCTCATACTCCTCCTCTCACAAAATTCATACATTCAACATGAAATCACAAGCATACACATGCATAACAGAGAATAAAAGAAAATGACAAACATACCATTCAAATAGATGTAAACAGTAACCAAGGAAACCCCATGAAATGGAATCAAATCATTCTTATATTAATTCCACTGCTCCTGTACATGGGTCCAATAGCAACAACTATCTTCTTATGCAACCCTATAATCTTTGTTCTTCTCTATGCTCTTTCTCTACAACTATACAACTTACAATTACAATGATAGTGATCCTTCCAATACAATACACGCAAGGGAGATTTCTATAGTTTTTCCTCCTACATCTCTAAGCTATCTAATCGAATAAAAATATACAACTACTTCACATTTACTATAATTAAATGCCTCCAACAAACAGATGAGAGAAACCGCTTATGATCCGTATTACAATCTCCAAAACATGAATGAGAACGCATTTTTTAAAATATTTCATTAATGCCTTATCCTTTCAAATTCAAAACATTATCAAAATGTGCGCTAGTGTATTTCCGATTGTCCCCCACTTTGTCGATGTGCTTTGCTGGCTTTCTTACGATGCTCCTGCATCACAATGTGGTTAGTAATGTTAAATTGTGACGAACATAAACATACGTCGCACATCGCCATATTGTCACTATGTGACGAACATTTCATCATGTTGCAATGTGGCACACATATCCTAGCATCGAAATGTGACAAAAAATTCACAACTTCGTAATGTGTCGAACATAGTCATGTTGCGATGTTACAAACATTGTAACGCCACAATGTGATGAACATATATAGCCATTGTAATGTAACTAACATAGCCATGTTATGGCAATGTGACGAACATAAATAGATGTCACAATGTGACGAACATTCCCCTATCGTCACAATGTATTGTTGATATATTTAATGTGATGATCAATTTCCTTAGATCAAGCATGATTCTAAATTTCCTTCTATGTAATATATCACATGAATTCAAAGTTCCTATATTTTTCACAAATGAAACACTTACTTAGATTTATTTTTAAAAACATCGTCCAAACTTTATTTTCGTAATGTTTCGAACACAAACCAACTTATCATGTGATGAACGTAGCCCGACTTTGCAATATCAAGAACAAAACCGACGTTACAACGTCAAGAACATGGTGGTGTTGCAATGTGTTAAATATAGTACCATCGCACAATGATGAACACAATATCATTGTAATCTGACAAACATATCAACATTGCAATTTGTTGAACATAGTAACGTCACGATGTGATAAACATAAATTGACATCGCAATGTGAGGAAAATATTCATGTCCTCGCAATGTGGATAGTAATTGTAATGACCCTTGATTATTAAGTATAATTAATTTAATAATATAATCCTAAAAGATTAGCTAAACTACATTTATGTCTTAAAATGACATTTCTAATTGATTATTATTAATGAGTTAGTCATGATGGTTAATGATTCATTTAAATATTAATTAATTCATTAATTAATTAAGTATTAAATAAAAGGTGGAGAATAAAATATAACACTAAATTAAGTTGTGTATACAAGAAGGGATAACATAAGAATCCCGAGAATATAAAAGAATTAATGGGAATGGATAAGGGTAATTAAATGTAGGGATAAGGAATTTAATGGAAGGAGGAGTGTCGGTGAAAGGGGGGATAAGGAAGGAAGGAAGGAGTTGGAGGGGAGGGGGCTATGGGGGGACTGTTTTCTTGCTATGGGCAGAGAGCCGAGAGGGGCTGTGAGATTGGTGTGCTCAGATTGAGGCACGGGTTTTTCTGGTTGTGACATATTGATCAGACAGGCACCGAGTTGCTAGAGGTTTTGGGCATGGAGGGCCAGGATATCCGTAGATATCCTGGAGCTAGGTCGTTTTCCTAGTTGGTAGGGTGGACAATATTTTTGGGAAATTATTTTTCTGTGTTTGCAACGGGACTAGACTGAGTAGCAGGTAGCAGGAGAGCAGCAGCAAGGCAGCTGGCAATGAAAATTAGCATCAGAGCGAGGTAACCTGTTAAATTATGCATTTATTTTATTCTGCTATGAAGTCGTTAATCTTTGATGAATCTAAATTACTGAAGTCGTTGGTATGAATATCAATATTATGCTGAATAGATATTGTCTTAGTTAAGAAATAAATTGCTTATGAGGATAACGATGTTTATATATTTATGGGCATTACATTTGGTATCAGAGCCATGTAGTTCACAATCTGGAGCCTTAAGGGCCTACCCACCTACCCAATATCCAACCTGCTCCATGCGAGCTGCATACACATCCATAAACAGAATTAGTATGGAGATGTGGCTCTTCATAACTAAAACAAAAGAAGAAAAGAGAAACAGGGGATTTTTAAACCACATACCATTTTCCCCAATTGCTGGCACGGATCAACTCCTTTCTGTAACAAATACACCCTCCCCTGCACACACAATAAAAAAAAATATAATTTTCAAACCGCGTAAAAAAAAAAAGAGGGGGGAATGTTCCAGAATTCCACGGGACATGTAGCAGAATGTGTAAATCTATGAAGAATAAATGACTTTATTAAGGAAAAGTGTAAAATGCATTTAACATTTCCGACATAAGGTATTTTTTTTCTAGCATTTGCTATGTCCGAACAAGAATTGGTATGTTCAGTAGAAATATCTGATATAAATCCGAATATCTATTATTATACGATGCATTATGAGCACTTCAATGCAATTTTAGAACTAATACGCCCTTAAAAACGTACCCTCAACCGTCATTTTGTTACTAAAGGATGCTTTAATCCATCGATATCTTAAACTCAATATCGTTGAAGGATGATTTAATGTTGTATGGGAAGGAGGACCTGGAGATCGCTCAAGATCTCTAGTTTTGATTCTGAAGATAATAACAATAACCTAAATATCAGCTGGCAAATTACCTCAAATTGCTAGATATTTTCAGAATAAGAAACGCAAACTGCCTAAGCTTTTCGTCCTGTGGAAAAATAGCGCTGGGTTGAAAACAACTATGCCCAGAGTCTGACCATAAATGTTCGAAACAATGGAATGAGTCGTATGAAAAAAAGGAATTAACTTGAAATCCAAATCCAGTGTCAATGAAGAAGGTAGATTAACTAGCTCCAAATCTATATAGCTTGTTAAGACTTAATATTCAGTGAACTTACAAAATCTGACGCATGTTCCAAAGGACAGAGTAGTAAATGACTGCTTTTACTGGGAATCGACCCAATGACCCATGTGTCACTGCCTACAGCTGATATCATGATGTCATCTTTCATAGCGCCACCTACGACTGCCAAAACTGCTCGAACCAGAGGTATATGCGTTGCTCTCTGTCCCCCTTCCTCCACTGAAAACATTAGTTTGGAGAATGTAGGGCTGCCCAGACCTATTTACCAAGAACTCAAAGTCTATTTCATTGTGCTCAATGTTCTGGGAGGATAGTTGCTCAAACAAATCCAACACACTATTTTTATCAGGGAGATGGAAAAGTATAAATCAATAACAGCTTCTTGAGGATCAGATGCATAGGATGAAGGGAGAAGCAACCTGTAAAGTAAATGCCACCTGATATGGAAAATAAGCAAGTTAACAAGGATACATAACCCAATAATATTTCTTACATAGAAGGCAGTCACAACGTCTGCAGAGTCACCGGGAACCATCTTTATCTGCATACGGAAATGTTCAAACAAGTAGCTACCCTTGGATTGGAATCCAGTACCTGCCAGAATACCATAAAAAAAACAATTATAGCAGTGAAGCTTCATGCTCAATGCAGAAATCCCATTTGAACCCTCTGAACTTTTAAATTTCTACTAAGACCTAATATTACTGATGAATACTACTTCAGTCGAATTTTTTTTATCTTCAAAATGCTTATGAACTTAGAGGCAACGAAACACAACCCATTTGATAAAGATCTAATGCCACGCTGATAAAAGTATAAAGAAATGAAAAGAGATAATAATGGCCGAGGGCCATTCTCCAAGCCTTCAGAACCGAGAGTCAACACTTGCACATACAACCACAGGTTTTCAACAACACATAAACCAATACCATGCATCTAGCATCCAAAGATAGCATCTATTTATGAAAAGAGTGGAGGCTCGTCTTTGGGTGAGGTTCTCACATGCTGCAAAAAAAAAAAAAAATTAAATGCATGCCCAAATCTGTGTTGCTCACGCTCAATCCGCGGAATCCATTCACCCACAGGGAGGCCATGGGATGCACCCCTTCTGAACCTATCTCACCACATGCCTTAATTCGGCTGCACACAGAGGGAAATGAGGGGGCCATGATCTTGAACTGGCATTTCCATGTAGCCATTTAGTGTGCCTCATTTATAGGATGTGGCTGCTCCATTAAAACTCCAAACCACACCTTAAACCTGCAACCTGTAAACAAACAACCATGGCGACAGAGGTAGGGTGAGGCTGCCTTATGGATAGCAGACGAGAAAAACAAACAAGTAAACTATTAGGGTTCGATTCGGGTTAACTTTCTATTTAGGGAATGGGGGAGGGAGGCACGTGGGCCTCATGCAAGGTCCGACGTTTCCCATCCTCCAATTTAAATAATTGTTAGTTAAATTGTTATTATATTGTTAATTTATCTTATTTTGATTCTATAATAATTATTAATATTTTAATTAATTTCATTTGTTTTATATTTTACTTATTAAATTTGTTTTAATTTAAATTATATTCTTTCATATATATATAAATATTTGATACAAAAGTATATATATTTATTATATTTTATATATCTATAAATCCTTAATACAAAATAAATTATATATATATATATATATATATATATATATATATATATATATATATATTACGAGGACCTAAAAGTAGTTTGGGTGTTCATTGTTCAGGCTCTTCCCTTCGTCCTTCTCCTCAATCTTGTTTTGCTTGGCCATACTTATGTTCAGAGTTGCACTATAT
>JASDQU010735368.1:123748-184320 GCA_032191745.1 Picea mariana
TTGTGGCAGTCCTTGTAACCTTGATGGCACAACTTCCTCACTTGTCCTTCGACGAACTTCGAGGATTTACCCCTCCTGAGATTCAACGACTTCAATTCCCTTAGGAAGAATTTCTTGCACGCACTCCTTGCGGCAATTCTTCAAAACACGCTAAGTGTTGAAGTCTTCAATCCTGTGCACTCCTGTAGCAGAATCCTTCAATTTCTTTCCTCAGAATCGCAACTCTGAGTCTTCGTCTAGCCTGTGCATGCCTTGCACGGCTCCGGTGCCAACTCTGCACTCTCGAAGAGATGAGAACAAAAGTTATCTCTAAGTAACCCCTGCAGTCATGCACTCCTTGCGAACAATTTCAACTGCACTCCCTGCAGGAATCCTCTGGTTCACTTAGAAAAACAATTGAAACCTCATTCACTCTTCCTCTCCTCCAGACTTCCGTTTCGAAACATGAAATCACATGCACAGCATATACAAAGCAAATGCATAACCAGAAAACAGACATTCATGAGCATAGCATAAACACACAGAGAATAGACACATAACCATGGAATTGAATCAAAGTTTTCTTCTATTAATTCAATATCTATACATGGATGTTCTCTACATAGTTCTCTACTTGCTCTTCTTGCTCTCCTGAATGAATATCTGAATTATGTTACAATGTACAAAGGAGGGTGTCTATATATGTTTTCCCCCTCGAGCTCTAAAGCTATCAAATCTACAATTAACTATTCTATCTACCAACATTAATTCTATTAAATTTCGTCTATCTACTTAAGGACAAGAGCTTATCCGCTCAAGTTCCATTACATATACAAGGTGCACTTCATTAAATCCACACATTAATGTTTGGCGCAACAATATCAAGGTGTCTTCAAAATTTGTGCTAGCGTTGTCCAACTGTATTCCGCTTCATGCTGGCTCGCTTGATGTGTTCGGGATGCTCCTGCATCATACTCCTCGGCTTGAAAATATTCATGGGCTCCTATCCATGAGCTCCTGCATGGTCTGTCCATGCTTCTGTATCATTGCTTCATTCTCCCAGCTGGCATCTTCCACTGGGTGATTCTTCCACTTTACCAGGTACTCGAAATACTGCTTGCACCTGGTCTTCTTACCCACTCGCTTGTCCAGTATGCACTCCATCTGTGGCTTTTCTGCTACTGGTAATTGTTTCTGCCATTGGATCACTGGTTCCTCAGTTCCAATTTCTTCTTCTCCATCTCTGTAGGGGTATAAATCCGAAACATTAAATATCATAGATATCCCGATGCCATCCGCCAACTTAATCTCATATGCATTTTCTCCGAATTTCTTCAGGACTTTGCAAGGTCCAATTTTCTTCATTTTCAGCTTATTATATGTTCTTCTTGGGAACCTTTCCTTCATCAGATGTGCCAAAACCAGATCACCAACTTCAAACTGAAGTTGTCTCTTCTGCTGGTCGGCTTTGCGCTTATACTCTTGATTTGAGTCTGTCAATCACTGCTTCATGTTGCTGTGAAGTTCTTGCATTGCTTCAACAAATTCTTTTGCGCTCGCACTGCTAGTCGCAGTCTATTCTGACTCCCTGAGTTTAGAAACTCCCCTTGATTGTGTCCCATACACAATCTGAAATGGAATTTTTCCTGTAGTTCGATTCACAGAATCATTGTATGCAAACTATCCCTGTGGAAATATATTGTCCCAGCT
This sequence comes from Picea mariana, assembly GCA_032191745.1. Lineage (NCBI taxonomy): Eukaryota > Viridiplantae > Streptophyta > Pinopsida > Pinales > Pinaceae > Picea > Picea mariana. The sequence goes on from JASDQU010735368.1 coordinate 125,438, forward strand.
ACCATAGTGCTCTGTCGCCAAGCTCCTCAGTAAATCTCCCAGACTCCTATTGACCACCTCTGTCTGTCCATCTTTCCGCAGATGATAAGCTGAACTAAACGCCAAGTTAGTCCCCAGCTTCTTCCATAAGGTCCTCCAAAAATTCCCTATGAATTTGGTGTCCCTGTCCGAGACTATTCTTCTCGGTAATCCATGAAGTCTAACAACCTCTTTGAAAAACAAATTCACGATGTGGGTCGCATCGCTGGTCTTATGGCATGGTATAAAATGTGCCATCTTCAAAAACCTATCCACTACCACAAAGATGGAATCAACACCTCTCTGCATTCTCGAAAAACCCAATACAAAATCCATGCTTATCGCTTCCCATGGTCTCTCCGGTATGGGCAATGGCTGATAAAAACCTGTGTTCTACTTCCTCCCTTTTGAATGTTGACAAATTCTGCATCTGTCAACAAACCTTTTGACATCTTCTCGCATGCCTGGCCAAAAATATGATTCGCTTAGCTTTGCAAATGTTTTATCATGGCCAAAATGTCCTGCCAAGCCTCCGTTGTGCTTTTCTTTGACCAAGTTCTTCCTCATGGAGCAAATTGGAATACACAGTTGATTTCCTCTGAACAAAAATCCTTACTGGATCATGTAGTCTATCCATGGGCTCCGATCCCTGAGAACTAGATTCTCAGCTGCTTCATACGCTTCTCTGAAGTCTGCATCTCCAGCGTACATGTCCTTCAGATTTTCAAAACCCAATGTTTTGACTCGGAACTCCTGTAGCAACAAACATTTTCTGCTCAAAGCATCAGCCAATTTGTTAGCAGTCCCCGAAATATGTTTGATCACAAACGTGAAATTCTTCATATACTCTACCCATTTTGCATGTTTCTAATTAAACTTCTCCTATTGACTCACAAACTGCAATGCATGATTATCACTGTACAATATAAATTCTTTTGGGATCAAGTAATGCCTCCATTTTTTCAATGCCTAGATGATAGCATAAAATTCTTTATCATACATGGAGTATTTTAGCTTTGCTTCATCCAGCTTCTCGCTAAAATATGCAACCGGCCTGGCATCTTGACTCAAGACCCCTCCTACGGCATATCCACTCGCATCACATTTCACTTGAAATGTCTTCTTGAAGTCCGACAACACCAACACTGGTCGTTCCGTTATCTTTCGCTTCAATAGATTGAAGCTTTTCTCAGCCTCTACTGTCCAATGAAAAAATTTATGCCGCTTCTTAACTGTGTCCATCATTGCTGCGCTAATCCCACTGAAATTCTTGATGAACTTTCGACAGAAACTAGCCAAACCATGGAAACTTCTCACCTCGAAAACATTTCTCGGTGATGGCCAATTCTTGTTCACTTCCACTTTACTCGGATCCATGTTCAACTCATTTGCCAAAATAACAAAACCCAAATAAATGAGCTCTGTCTTCATGAATGAGGACTTCTTCATGTTGATCAACAACTTCTCCTGCTGTAGCTTCCTCATCACAATGGCCAAATGTTTCAAATGTTCAGCCTTCGTCTTACTGTAGATCAATATATCATCCAGATATACGACTACAAATTTCCCGATGAATTCCCTCAGGACTTCATTCATCAGCCTCATGAATGTGCTCGGCGCATTTGTCAAGCCAAACGGCATGACCAGCCATTCGTACAAACCTTCGTTTGTTTTGAATGTTGTCTTCCACTCATCACCTTCCCTCATGCGAATCTGATGATATCCGCTCTTCAGATCTATCTTCGAAATATAATTTGCCCCACTCAGGCAATCCATCAGATCATCCATTCTCGGCAGTGGAAATCTGTACCTGATGGTAATTTTGTTGATCACTCTAGAATCAGTACACATTCTCCATCCTCCGTCTTTCTTCGGACTCAATACCGTTGGAACGACACATGGACTCAAGCTTTCTCTGACCAATCCTTTATCCAGCAGCTCCTGTACCTACCTCTTGACTTATTCATTTTCCTGTGGAATCAACATGTACACTGCCTTGTTTGGAAAACTTGCTCCTGGTATGAGATCTATGTGATGAATCACACTCCTCATCGGTGGCAACGAATGAGGTAATTCGTCCACTATGATGTCAGCGAACTCTTCCAGCAATTCCTGAATCTCAACTGGTAAGTCGTCCACTTTTGTGCTAGTCGAGACAATTCTCGGTTTCCTGACCACAAAGAATTGTGGATCTTCCTTATTCTCCATCTCTGTGAGAAGCTCCTTCCCACTCATGAGAAGTATCGTGTTGCTTACTTCCGGCTTCACTTCTTTATCCTTTATCGGAATCAATCTGTGTGTACTCCCATCCTTCTCCAAAGTGTATGTGTTCCTCCTCCCATAATGAACCACATTTCTGTCATATTGCCATGGTCTACCCACCAGTACATGACATACATTCATGGGAATGACATCACATAAGATCTTATCCTTATATTCCCCCATCTTGATTTCAACTAAACATTGTTTAGTGACACTCACCTGATGCCCCTTCTGTAGCCATGAAACTTTATATGGACTCGGGTGATCAATTGTCTCCAGCTCCAACTTATCCACCATCTCTGTCGAAACGAGATTGTCGGTGCTTCCGCTATCCACAATGACCTTGCATTTCCAGCCCTTGGTCTTAAAAGTTGTTCTGAACAATCTGGTCCTCTGGGTTGTGTCCTCCACCTCTTTCTCAGGTGTCAAAAGAACCTTGTGCACCGTCAGTGACTTCCCACTTCCGATGTCTTCATTCTCAACATCACGCCTCTGCGCTTCAGCGATGTGAGCTTCTCCAGCGTCCTTTTTCTTCTCTGGACACTCAAATTATTTGTGCCCATTCTGTCCACATGTAAAACATGTGATAACTCCACCTCGGCCTCTTCCTCTACCTCTGGTACGAGGAATGGTGTTTACGTCAGCATAATCTCCTCGCTAATCATTATGTTGTCCTCTCGGCTCAACATGTGGCCCTCGCTGTGAGGTCCCACCTCTTTCAACTTTACCCTGAGGTATTTTCCACTCCTCCTTGGGTTTCTGATATTTCTCCTGGGCAACTTCTTTGCCTCTGGGCTGACTTCTACCTCACCCTCGCTGAATTTTCTTACGGCTCAGCTTCTCGTCGGCTTTCAAAGCCATCTGATAAGCATCCTCCACTGTCCTGATGGTAACCATGCTTAACTCATCCTGAATGTCATATCTCAGACCATTCAGATATCTGGCAACCTTCTCATCATCGCTCTCCCGATGACCTGCTCGGATATTGAGCTTGTAGAACTCTTCGGTGTACTCCTTCACTGTCGTCAACTTCTGTCTCAGGTTCTGCATTCGCCTGAACAGTGTGATCTGATAATCCCTTGGGATGAATTTTTCCTTCATCTTAGCAATCATTCGATTCCAGCTTTTAATCTTTTGCTTGCCTTTGGAACGTCTATCTTCCTGTGGCTCGTCCCACCACAACGCTGCATGTCCCTTCAATTTAGTGACAGCATGCCTTACCTTCTTGTCCTCTTCGATATATTTATAATCGAAGTAGGTGTCAAGAGCCCTAATCCATTCCAACAACTCTTCTGTATCCAGACTTCCTTCATACACTAGAATATCCATTTTCGTCTTCGAACTCATTCTCGAAATGGCTTTGATAAACCGCTCGGTCGATGCATCCTCTACTGTGACCTCTTCTTCATGTCCAGCTTCCTCTTCAACTTCGGAATCACTGAGATCCCCTGCACCAACTGTGCATCTCTGCGCTGCCTACATGTCTTCAAGCCTTACTCGAAGATCACGCATTTGCCTTTCCATTTCTGGATTTCCAGCTGGCCTGCCTCTTCTTTGCGCATCCATGTCCTCCGAACCAGGTGATTGCCTTTCTCTTCTGGGCAGCATGGTGAACTCTTCTTCTCCGCTTCAGAAAGCAAAGATATTCCCGCACTGATACCACTTGGTAGAAACCCACACTCCTCGGAGCACGCGATCGCTCTCACCAAGACCTTCTCCTCCCTCGGCCCGAAGAGTTAAATCACTCTTCTATTTCCTTTTTGGGAAATATGCACCCACATTTCACTCTGCGCAATCCTCCTTTTCTTCCCTCGGAGGATCGAAACTTTGCGGCTTTGCGAGTTCACGGATTCTCAATATACTCACGAGTCTCCGAGACCCGATGTATCAACCTCACTGACTTTCTTCTTCCGCTATCGGGACTTCGCTGTGTCGCAAATTCTCTATTCGTGACCCTATCCTCTTGGTGTTCCAACCTCCAATACCCGAGGTACCGAAGTGCCGAGACTTGCGATCTCGCTTCCTCGCGACTTCACCACTCGCACCACCGAATGTCTTCTACCTCGACTCCCGATGTCCGAGACGCCGAACCTCCGATGGCTATGCCACCTGTCTCCCACTATCACCTGTGGCCCACTCTTCTTACGTATTTGTCGGAATGTCATTCCTCACACTCTTGCGACTTCCGTGGCATAAGGTTAGGCTCTTACCTCACGAACTCTCGATGTGCCGATCCACGAGAAGAACTACGCTCCTCGCGGTCTTGATTGACGGCTCCTGCCTTTCCGAGCTTCGAAACTCTTCCGCTCCTGCACTGTTGCCTTCTTGCGCCTCGACAAGATCTAGTAAGCCTGTGCTTCGCGAAATCTCCTTAGAGAAATTCGTTCGTCCGTTCTTTCTCGTTAAATCCCCGAAATGATGAACTGTTCTTCCACAAAACCTCGTCACCCTGCGCGCAAACTTGCGGCAGTCCTTGTAACCTTGGAGGCACAACTTCCTCACTTGTCCTTCGACGAACTTCAAGGATTTACCCCTCCTGAGCTTCGACGACTTCAATGCCCTCATGAATAAGTTCTTCCATGCACCCCTTGCGGCAATTATTCAAAATACGCTAAGTGTTGAAGTCTTCAATCCTGCGCACTCTTGCAGCAGAATCCTTCAATTTCTTTCCTCAGAATCGCAACTATGAGTCTTCGTCTAGACTGCGCATGCCTTGCACGGCTCTGGTGCCAACTCTGCACTCTCGAAGAGATGAGAACAAAATCTATCTCTAAGTAAACCCTGCAGTCACGCACTCCTTGCGAACAATTTCAACTGCACTCCCTGCAGGAATCCTCTGGTTCACTTAGAAAAACAATTGAAACCTCATTCACTCTTCCTCTCCTCCAGACTTTCGTTTCGAAACCTGAAATCACATGCACAACATATACAAAGCAAATGCATAACCAGAAAACAGACATCCATGAGCATAGCATAAACACACAGAGAATAAACACATAACCATGGAATTGAATCAAAGTTTTCTTCTATTAATTCAATATTTGTACATGGATGTTCTCTACACGGTTCTCTGCTTTCTCTTCTTGCTCTCCTGAATGAATATCTGAATTATGTTACAATGTACAAAGGAGGGTGTCTATATCTATTTTCCCTCTCGATCTCTAAAGCTATCAAATCTACAATTAACTATTCTATCTACCAACATTTATTCTATTAAATGTCGTCTATCTACTTAAGAACGAGAGCTTATCTACTCAAGGTCCATTACATATACAAGGTGCGCTTCATTAAATCCACACATTAATGTTTGGCACAACAATATCAAGGTGTCTTCAAAATTTGTGCTAGCACTGTCCAACTATCTTCCACTTCATGCTGGCTTGCTTGATGTGTTCGGGATGCTCCTGCATCAGTTTTCGACTTCTTCTTTTTTCATCCTTTGTAGGTTTGTGTGGATCCTTTGATTTTCCCTTTTGAATTCCAAGGTTCATGTTGGCTTGGCTGATCCTCCTACCGAGGACTTAAGAAAGACTTTATGCACTTTATGCAACTAGTCTAGTGGTATGGTGTATAGTTATTGCTTACGATAATCTTTCTCCAGGTGTTCCATATCAATGTCTTCCAACTCTTGATCTTCTAGGTCTGTGTCTGGATCTCCTATTTCCGAACCGAGTGTGGCGGGAAGGGAAGCGTCAGAGGATAGTGGTTGAGAGGAATCTGGGCCTAAATGTTCAAGATTCGTTGTTCTTTGGCATTTAGCAGGGTCGGTCTGTGGTGTCATTGAGGAGGAAGATATGTCTGCTGGTGTTTGAAGGACCTCAAAGGAGTTCTTATTTGAGGGTCGAGGGGGGGCTTGGGGGGGTGCCTTTTGGCTTGATGTTTGCGCTTTCCTGTGAAGGGGATGTAACCATCCTTAGATTTGTCGAGGTCTTTCACACAGGGTTTGGTGGGATTATTTAAGGGGCATTCACGGAAGAGGTGTTCGTGCTCATGGAATTTTCTACAGCGAAAGGGGATGTGCTCATAGTCGAGTGTTTGGGACCATTCGTCATCCTTGTAATCCAGAGTGATAGCTCCTGGGATGGGTTTGGATATATTCAAGTAAACGCATATACGGGCATAGGCTATGTACCTTCTTTGTTTTTTGGATTCTGAAGCTTTGGCATAGGCTGAACCGTTCTATCCAGAAGCAGAGGAAGAGGCCGACCAGGTTGTAGAAATAAGGTCCTCCTTCAAAGATCCGATTTATGTCTTCTAGATTATGCAAGATGATGGTAAAAAATCCTTTTGATCCGAGTTGGAGGTCATAGTGGCCGTTAGGCTTCCACACTGTTGGATCCATTTGATTAGATCTTTTTCCGAGGTCCATAGCCCTAAAAACTTTCCTATCAGAGCAAAATCCCTGAGGTATTGTTTTTGGTCATCTATTCTGGGAGAGCTGATAATGTATTTTGGAGCAATCGGGTCTTGCAAAATGCATTTGCATGGTTCCCAGGTGCGACTAATTTTGGTGTGGTTTACAGCTGAATCAATGTCCATTGGCTTTTCCTTCGACATCTCTTCCTCCAATAAAATCTTTTGCATTCCTTTCGAGAGCTCGAAGTTCGGTCTTTTCATGTGGTAGGAGCCCTTCTCCTTAGCGGTGACAGAACTGTAGGAGGGGGCCTAGGGATCCCCTCCCTCGGCCTCCATGGCCACAGTAGTTAAGAGGGGCAATGTGCGTCTGGTTCAAGGTGTAGAACCCTAGTGGACCACGAAAAAAAATCATAATTTGTTTCAATTTTTTTTATGCATTCATGGGATATTAAAGAATACCTTTAATTTCATTAAATATTAATAAATACCTCCCAAAATTCTTTTGTCAAACCCCCCTCCCAATAAATCTTTCAAATTAAAAAAATATCATTTCTACTACATACCCATTTTTATATCGGCCAATACCTATAAACCCTAGATATCCCACAACCCCCACTATACCTATAATATATATTGACTCCATTTTTTACAATTTTAAACCCCATTAATGAATGAAGTTGGAATCCCTACTACTTTCATTCACTAGTAGTAACTCATAAATGGGTCCCGTGCCCAAAAAGATTGTTGAAAGGTTTTTCCTCTCTAACAAGCAAAAGCAAACATTTTAACATGAAGGAGACTTTTATTCACTCGTTTAAAATGGGCTAATTAATTTGCTAAATTAGTGATTTACTTGAAGCATATTAATTTGCTAAATTTTTCATCTCAAAAATAAATATTAAAATACTTATTAAATCAAATAGTTATTTTCATACCTTAAATGACTAATAAAGTACGAACTTTTAACATAGTGGTAAATTCACACATATACATTATATTGAAAAGAATAAACAAAACTGTTGGATAAATAATCTATCATTAATCTATTTAATCTTCATATCAAGTCTAGGTTCAAAGGCAAAAATAGATGGAAAATCCAGATATCTATTCATTGGAACCCATCTAGGAAGCCATCTCCACACATTTTCACTTAAAATATAAACAAGCACTTCATTACCACACCCATATGTGATGATTACCAAATCTCTCATTCCGTTAAAATCAAACCATAAACGATCATAATACATTTGTTCCTTTCTCTTAAAATCTTCTTCCTTTCTCTTAAAATCTTCCATAASAGATGGTGGTATCCTTGCAATCTCTGTGAAACCCAATGTGTGGGTCTCAAACTCCAATATAATAATATCAAAGCCATTGACAACATCGAATATGCATGTACCTAGAAGCACTCGTGACCCACAACTGAACAGATGATCGCGCCTATTATTATGAGGCACATTCTCTATCGGCGACATCGCCGACAACATGTTCATATAAGTCTCATCACTGAAATCCGAATCCGTATCAACCACATCATCCAACGTATCAGCAGCATCCTCGAACGTGTCAGCCAAATCCTCCACATCCGTATCAGCCACATCCTCGAACGTATCAGCAGCATCCTCGAATGTGTCAGCCACATCCTCCACATCCGTATCAGCCACATCCTCCACAACCTCCAACGCATCAGCCACATCAGTATCAAACTCCTCATCTCTATCATACAAATCGTCCTCCACACGATAGATCTCCAGATCCTCTAACGGCAACGGCGTGAAAATGGATGTCCCGTTTTGGATGTTGAAAGCTAAGATGCCGTGCCTAAAAGAATTTTCATCCCTAGCCTTACAGTACAAGAAATCCTCGTGAATAAAAATCCTCTTCGGTTCCAACGTCCTGGTTGCCCTCAAATTCAAATTCTGTGGCAGGTGTCCCGCTGTACTCCACGACTTCAAACACGAATCATAGATTTCTATTCTCTCTTCGTTCCCCGACTTTGCCACCGCTATCACTTTATATGTGTCTCCATTGTGGCCGTGGCCCTCCCCTGCCACGAGGCTGATGGCCTTAATACTACTATTTTTTATTCTAGGAAGTGCTAACGACGTTCCTGTAAGAGGATTGGAGACAGTATGGGTTCTTTTGACGGGACCGTCAAAATGCTGGAGGGTCACCAAGACAAGACCTGCGGCCGATCCGTGGTTCAATGAATTGTAGATCTTCAGAAAATTGAATTTTTCCCATAAGAAGTCAATGAAGAATCTTTTCCAGGTGTTTGTGAAGAAGTTGTAAGCTATAAAATTCGGGCCATGGCCCAAAACAAGCCATGGTTTCCTGTTGGGAGGTGCCGCAGCCCAATGATGAGTGGTGAATTTTGTGGAAGAAAAGAGCGAATTCCATTCTTTACACACGGCGGAATATTCCCCTAAGCTTTCCACTGGCAACCATCCCAGCGCGTCGTCCTTTAGATCGTTGGGCAATTGAAACCACCAAGTGGAGCACTCCATTCTTAATGAGCAGCAAAAATTTTGATTTTTATATAATTTACTGTCTGGAATGGGTGAAAGCTCCGGACTCGGATTAATTCTCAAATCTGAAAACTTTGATTTGTATACAGATTACTGTCTGGAATGGGTGAAAGCTCCGGACTCGGATTAATTCTCAAATCTGAAAACTTTGATTTGTATATAGATTACTGTCTGGAATGGGTTAAAGCTCCGGACTCGGATTAATTCTCAGGTCTGAAAACATTGATCTTTGTATAATTTAATGCCTGGAATGGGTTAAAGCTCCGGATTGGTATTAATTTTCAAGTCTGAAAACTTTGATCTTTATATAATTTACTGTCCTGAATGGGTGAAAGCTCAGGACTGGGATTATTTCTCAGCTCTGCAAACAGAGAGAGGATGACAAATGATATAAGAATCTATGTCTTATCGATGATGTCATTATATACTTAATCATCGTGGACGTGCTCTCGTTACGAAGATAGATGACGTTTCACTGTAATAAATATTTATGAATGTGTTATTTTCCTTGTTAATTTTTTCACATTTATTTAATTATTTAATATGATTAAAAAAAAAAAAATTTGACCTTAAGTGATTGAGAAAAGTTCATATGTATAAAACTCCTCAATACCACATTCAGTTGAAATTAATTATATGGATATCAGGTGTCATTTTGAACAGATTTTTACTGATGTCAAGCGTCCATGTCTGGTGATGCCATTTACTGTTTCAATTAACACTTGAAACCAACAGGTGGTTACGCTGGATGCCAAGTTTGTGCGCCAAGTTTGGACGGCCTTTCAATGTTTTTGGTTATTTAATCACCCCTGGTTATATGCTACGGTGTCTAATAGACAGAGGTACATTTTCCATGTATTACAATCGATCTTTGAGGGTGCCATTCACAAGTTTGTCCCTACACAGAGCATTATTTATTTATTTTTTATGGCCTCACTTTGTGTGATTCGAATAGCAATTAACATAGTAACATTGCAATGTGAGAAACATAGTAATTGAGCAATGTGAGAAACATAGTAACGTTGCAATCTTTTGAACATAGTAACATTCCAATATGTCGAACATAGTAACGTCGCAATGTGTCGAACATAAACATTTATAAATTGGCTGTTTCTTTTAACCCCTTCCTTTGTGTTTTCCTCACAATCGTAATTTGCAACACCAAAGGAAGAATGTATAATGCATACTCTATTTTTAAATATGCTTATTTCAAAGCGATTGATTTTAGAGTTCAAGATCATATGCTATAAATGTTCTTAAAGAACAAGTATGGTTCTAATTTTCCATCTATGTAACATATTGCATCAGTTCAAAATTCTTATCTTTTTCAAACATGAAACACTTAGTTAGATTTATTTTTAAAAGCATCGTCTAAACTGCAGTTTTGTAATGTGTTGAACACAAACCAACCTTGGCATGCAATAAACATAACTCAATGTTACAATTTGACGAACAAAACTAAACATTACAACGTGAAGAACATAGTAATGTTGCAATCTGTTGAAAATAGTAACATCACGTAATGATGAACATAGTAACGTTATAATCTGATGAACATAGTAACATTGCAATATGTTGAACACAGTAACGTCACAATGTGAAAAACAGAAATTGATGTTGCAATGTGAGAAACATAGCCATGTGCTCGCAATGTGACGCAACACCCCTAGCTCTGCAGGTTCTGCACGACCTCCCATTCTAAGGATCATTCTTAATTCTATCTTTTGAGTCAGATTGACTCTCTGATTCCCTGCTAGACTCTCTAGCACATAAGTGTTTATCCACAGGTCCTTGTAGGAGTTACGCATGTGCGAGAAAGCACTAAGCGCCAAATATTACCCACGTGACCACTTGACATGACCACAATCTTCTCTCAAAAGGGTATTTCGGATCTCGCATCTTCACGACCCCTGATGTGAATCCTTATGATTCGTTCAATCCCCGAAACCCTGAAAAAAGGCTAATGGGTCCTTGAATCCTCTCTCATGCCTCAAGCATATGACCTCAGTCATGTCCTGGCTTCACCTCTCAAACGCGTCAAAATTTCGCGACTCAGGATTCCACAATATAATACTCCTTTCTTCCCTAAAGTCTAAACTTGCGACTTCTCGGTTGTGGATCAATGGTTCATACCACTCTATGATCTAATGGTCTTGATTATATCGGGATGTCGTGAATTAGGAGTTCACAACTTTGACTCTGAGTCACAACTTCTTTCGTGCTCAAATTCCGAAGTGACAGAATTCATTCACTAGGTCAACGGTTCTCGTTGATCTGGATCCAACAGTCTCTATTCCTTGTGAGCTTATGAGTGTTGAAGAACACTCAGCCTTAACTTCCCGTTGATCTACAAGATCCAATGGTCCTCAAAACTTCAACGATTCTTCCTCTGAGAATTTATACTGTTCATTCAGACTTCTCCAAGACTCCTACTCAAGTACTTTTTGATGTCGACTCTTCTGAACTTTCTTTCTTATAGTTGACCTCGATCTTTGTCTCCCTTTGAACACTTCAAATATTCTACCCCTTTTGAGATTTGTTCTACTGCAAACTCAAGGTTCCAATATGGTTACTGCACGCACTCCTTGCGACATTCATAATAAACTCTGGTTATTAACCCTTCAACTCTGTGCAGTCCTTGCAACAACAGTCCTTCAATTTTTCCTCTTGTTAGAAAATTCTAAGACTCCAACTAGCCTGCGCACTCCTTGCATGGCTCTGTACTATACCTGCACTTCTGCTGGTATGAGAACAATAGTGTCCCTCATGAACCTTTCCGAGATAAAACTCAGAATCCCCGTTAACGTACTCTTTGCAGAATCTCACTACACTCCTTGCAGGATTTCTCAGGAAGAGAAACAATTGAAACTCATACTCCTCCTCTCACAAAATTCATACATTCAACATGAAATCATGATCATACACATGCATAGCATCGAAACAAATGCATAACAAAGAATAAAATCAAACGAAAAACATATCATTCAAATAGATGTAAACAATAACCAAGGCAACCCCATGAAATGGAATCAAAGAATTCTTATATTAATTCTAGTGCTCCTGTACATGGGTCCAATAGCAACAACTATATGATTATGCAATCCTACAATCTTTTTTCTTCTCTATGCTCTTGCTCTACAACTCTACAACTTACAATTACAATGAGAGTGATCCTTCCCATACAATACATGCGAGGGAGATTTCTAGAGTTTTCCCTCCTACATCTCTAAGCTATCTAATCGAATTAAAAGCTACAACTACTTCACATTTACTACAATTAAATGCCTCCAACAAACAGATGAGAGAAACCGTTCATGATCCATATTACAATCTCCAAAACATGAATGCGAACGCATCTTTTTAAAATATTTCATTAATGCCTTATCCTTTCAAATTCAAAACATTATCAAAATGTGCGTTGGTGTATTTCCAATTATCCCCCGCTTTGTTGACGTGCTTTGCTGGCTTGCTTACAATGGTCCTACATCATTCTCCCTTGGCTGAAAAGTTCATGAAATCTTGTTCATGAGATCCTGCACTGTCTATCCATGTTTCTAGATCTCCACTTCACTTTCCCAGCCGGCATCTTCAATCGAGTGTCCTTTCCATTTGATCAAATACTCAAATTATTTCTTCCTTTGGGTCTTTTTGTTGACTCTCTGGTCAATGATTCTTTCCATCTGCAGATTTTCAGCTACAAGTATCTCTCTGACCCACTGAACTTCTTTTTTATCCTCTTCTCTTGATTCAATTTCCTTGTAAGGATACAAATCTTCTACATTGAATATGGGCGATATTCCTACCCCATCTGGCAATTCTATTTCATAATAATTGGCCCCAGATTTACTCAGAATCTTACACGACCCTATCTTCTTCATCTTCATCTTATTGTACTTTCCCCTTGGGAATATTTCCTTTCTCAGGTGTGCTAATCCTAAATCTCCCACTTCAAACTGAAGTTCTATCCTGTTTTGATCTTCTCTGCATTTATATTCCTAGCTAGAATTCTTTAACCGTTATTTGATCTAATTGTGGAGCTCTTGCATCTCTGCTATAAAGTATTTTTCTCCAACACTTCTAAATTCACTCTTCTCTAAGTCTCTTAATTCAGATACTCCTCTTGGCTGCATTCCATACATTGTTTGAAACGGGCTCTGTCCTGTGCTCCTGTTAAGTGATTTGTTATACACAAATTCCTCTTGTGGCAGAATCTGATCCCATTGGCTATTGTGTTCAATGACTAAACTCCTCAGTAAGTCTCCCAAGCTTCGATTTACTACCTCGATTGGTCTATCCGTCTGAGGGTGATATGTTGAGATAAAAGAAAAATTCGTCCCCATCTTCTTCCATAGGGTCCTCTACAAACGACCAACAAATTTGGTATCCCTGTCTAAAACAATACTCTTGGGTAAGCTATGAAGTCTAACAACTTCTTTGAAAAACATATTTGCAATGTGAGTTGCATCACTCGTTTTCTGACATGGAATGAAATGTGTCATATTAGAGAATCTATCGACCACCACGAATATGGAATCACACCCCCTCTGTGTCCTTGACAGTCCTAACACAAAATCCATGCTTACTGCATCCCATGACCTTTTTGGTACTGGAAATGGTTCATATAATCTTGTATTCTGTCTCTTTACCTTTGCATGCTGGCAAATTCCGCATCTGTTGACAAACTTCTTGACATATGTCCTCATCCCTGGCCAATAATATGAGCCATTCAGCTGTGAAATTTTTTTATCATGGACGAAATGTCCAGCCAATCCCCCACTATGCTTTTCCTTCAGAAGATTCTCCCTCATAGAACTCTTCAGAATACACAATTGATTTCCCTTAAATAACAGTCCACCCTGAACCAAATACTCGATCCATTGGCTTCTATCTCTAAGAACTGGATTCTCACACACTTCATACACATCTTTAAAATATGGATCATCTCTGTACAAGTCCTTAAGGTTATCAAAACCTAAGGTCCTCACATGAAACTCTTGCAGAATCAAACATTTCCTACTCAATGCATCAACAACTTTGTTAGCAATTCCAGAAACATGCTTTATAAAAAAAGTAAAGTTATGCATATATTCAACCCATTTTGCATGCTTCAAGTTCAATTTCTCCTGTCGAGATATGAATTGTAAAGCATGGTTGTCGTTATACAAGGCAAACTCTTTCGGAACTAAGTAGTGTCTCCATTTCTTGAACGTGTGTATGATTGCATAAAATTCTTTATCATACATGGAGTATTTCATCTTTTCTTCATTCAACTTCTCACTGAAGTATGCAATCATATTGTTGTCCTTACTCAAGATTGATCCAATCACAAATCCACTTTTGTCACATCTGACTTGGAATATTTTGCTGAAGTCTAGCAAAACTAGATCTGGCTGTCTAGTTATCTTCTCTTTTAGCAACCTGAAACTTCTCTCTACTTCGTCTGTCCAATGAAAATATTTGTGTCTTTTCTTGACTGTGTCCATCATTGGTGCAAAAATTCCACTAAAATTTTTGATGAAATTCCTGTAAAAATTGGCTAATCCACGGAAGATTCTAACCTCATATTTTCTTTGGTGATGGCCAATCCTTGATTGATTTTACCTTATCCAAATCCATCTTTAACTCATTCAAAGATATCACGAATCCCAAATAAACGAGTTCTTTCTTCATGAAATATGACTTCTTCAAATTTATCAGCAATTTCTCTTGCTACAATCTCTTCATCACTAGATTTAAATGTCTCTAGTGTTCCTCCTCAGTGTTACCAAAGATTAGTATATCATCAAGATACATAATCACAAACTTTGCGATGAAATCCTTCAAGACTTCATTCATCAATCTCGTGAAAGTAATTGGCGCATTCGTCAAACCAAATGGCATGAAAATCCATTCATACAACCCTTCATTCGTCTTGAATGTTGTCTTCCATTCATCACCTTCCCTCATTCAAATCTGATGTTATCCGCTCTTCAAATCATTTTCTGAAAAAAAATTTACTCCACTCAAGTAGTCCATCAAGTCATCCATCCTGGGTAGAGGAAATCTATACCTGATGGTGGTTTTATTTATAGCCTTTGAGTCTGTAAACATTCTCCATCCACCATCTTGTTTTAGACTTAACACTATTGGTATAGCGCATGGACTCAATCTTTCTCTAACCAATCCTTTGTCCATCAAATCCTAGACTTGCCTCTTGATCTCTTCATTCTCCCGGAACGCCAATCTGTACGCTTCCTTGTTTGGTAATCTTGCTCCAGGTATAAGGTCAATGTGATGAATTATGCTCCTGATGGGTGGTAATGAACAAAGTAGATCATCCACCACTATATCAGCGAAACTCTCCAGTAGTTCTTCAATTTCCTTCAGTAGATCAACTATCGAAGTAATTTTTAAAATGACTCTGGGTTTTCTCACTACAACAAACTGCATGCTTTCTTATTTCTTGACCTCCTCAAGAAATTCCTTCCCACTCATGAGAAGTACAGTGCTTCTTGTCTCTTCTTTCACCTTCTTATATTCAATTGGCAGCAACATATGCGTTCCACCACTATTCTCCAAGGTGTACATGTTTCTTCTCCCATCATGAACAACACTTATGTCATATTTCCATGGTCTACCCAACAAAAGATGGCAGGCATCCATGGGAATAACATCACATAAAATCTCATCCTTATATCCCCCTATCTTAAACTCTGCTAAACATTATTTAGTGATTGTTACCTGATGTCCTTTTTGCAACCACAAAACTTTGTATGGGCTTGGATGTGCAATTGTCTCTAGTTCCAGCTTCTCCACTATTTTTGTGGATACTAGATTATTTGTACTTCCACTATCCACTATCACCTTGCATAACCTATCCTTGGTCTTGCAAGAAGTTCTGAAAAAACTGTTTCTTTGGACTGGATTCTTTGCCTCTCTCTCTGGCTTTAAGAGAATTTTTTGCATCATTAAGGATCTTCCACCTTCTGCATCTTTTGCCTCAACATTTTGCCTTTGTGCTTCTGAAATGTGAGCTTCGTCTCCTCCATCTCTTTTTCTATCAGGGCATTCAAAAGATTTATGTCTGTTTTTCCCACAAACAAAACATTTGATCTCACCCCCTTTGTCTCTTCCTCTTCCTCTTGCTCGAGGAAAAGTGTTTCCATCAGCATATTGTCTTCCCTGTGAACTTCCTCCTCTTTCAGTGTGGGTATGAGGTTTATTTTATTCATTCTTGGGCCTCTTCACTCTTTCTTGGGAAACTACTTTGCCTCTGTTTTGACTTCTACCTCTGCCTCTTTGACCTTGATTTCGGGCCAATTTCTCCTTAGCCTTGAGAGCAATCTAATAAGCATCTTCCACATTTCTAATCATTACCATGCTCATCTCATCCTGAATGTCATATCTCAGACCATTCATCTATCTAGTGACCTTTTCATCATCACTCTCACGGTGACCTGCTATGATGTTAATTCAATAAAATTCCTCAGTGTATTCCTTCACTTTCATCCCCTTTTGTCTCAAATTTTTCATTCTTTGAAACAAGTTAATCTAGTAGTCTCTGGATATAAACTTGGTTTTCATTTTTGTAACCATTATATCTCATCTTTTGACTCTTTGCTTGCCTTTGCAATGCTTGTTAGCCTGCAGTTCATCCCACCATAGTGTTGCATGCCCTTCAAGTCTTGTGAGGACATTTTTGACTTTCTTGTCTTCCTCGACATCCTCATATTCGAAGTATTTATCTAGAGCTCTAAACCAATCTAGCAGCTCTTCAATGTCTAAGTTGCCTTCATACATTGGAATGTTGCAATCTGTTGAAAATAGTAATGTCACATAATGATGAACATAGTAACATTATAATCTAATGAACATAGTAACATTACAATATGTTGAACATAGTAACGTCACAATGTGAAAAAAATAAATTGACACTGCAATGTGAGGAACATAGCCATGTTCTCTTAATGTGATGTAACACCGCTACTTTAGCAAGTTCTTCATGACCTCTCGATCTAAGGATCATTCTCAATTCTCTCTTTTGATCCAGATTGACTCTCTGATTCACTATTGGAATCTATAGCACACAAGTGTCTATCCACAGGTCCTTGTAGGAGTTACACCAGTGCGAGAAACAACTAAGCGCCAACTCTTACCCATGTGACCACCCGACATGACCACAATCTTCCCCTGAAAGGGTATTTAGGATCTTGCATCTTCATGACCCCTAATGTGAATCCTTCTGATTTGTTCAATCCCCAAAACCCTAAAAAAAGGCTAATGAGTCCTTGACTCCTCTCTTGTGCCTCAAGAATATGACCTCAGTCACATCCTGGGTTCACCTCTCGAGTGTGTCAGAATTTCATGACTCGGGAGTCCACAATACAATACTCCTTTCTTCCCTAATGTTTGAACTTGTGACTTCTCAGTTGTAGATTGACGGTTCATATCCCTCTATGATCCGATAGTCTTGATTCTATCAGGACTTCATGAATTGGGAGTTCACAACTCTCGACTCCAAGTCACAACTTCTTTCGTGATCGAATTTTGAAGTGATGAAATTCATGCACTAAGTCAACGACTCTCGTTGATCCAGATCCAATGGTCTCTATTCTTCCCGATCTTATGAGTGATGAAGAAAACTCAGCCTTAACTTCCCGCTAATCTGCAAGATCCAATAGTCCTCGGAACTTCGACGATTCTTCCTCTGACAATTTCTATTGTTCGTTCAAACTTCTCCAAGACTCCTACTCAAGTACTTTTTTGTGTCGACTCTTCTGAGCTTTCTTTCTTACAATTGACCTCAATCTTTGTCTCCCTTTGAACATTTCAAAGGTTCTACCCCTTCCGATCTTTTTTCTATTGCAAACTCAACGTTCCAAAAGGGTTCTTGTATGCACTCCTTGTAACATTCACAATAACCTCTGGTTATTGACCCTTCGACTCTGTGCAGTCCTTGCAACATGATTCCTTCAATCTTTCCTCTTGTTGGAAAAGCCTAAGACTCCAACCGATCCTTGCATGGCTCTGTGCTATACTTGCACTTCTGCTGGTATGATAAAAATAGTGTCCCTCTTGAACCTTTTTGAGATAAAACTCATAATCCTCGTCAACGCACTCTTTGCAGACTCTCACTGCGCTCCTTGCAGGATTTCTCATACTCCTCCTCTCACAAAATTCATACATTCAACATGAAATCATGAGCACACACATGCATAGCATTGAAACAAATGCATAACAGAGAATAAAAGAAAACGACAAACATACCATTCAAATAGATGTAAACAGTAACCAAGGAAACCCCATGAAATGGAATCAAGTCATTCTTATATTAATTTCGCTACTCTTGTACATGGGTCCAATAGAAACAACTATCTTCTTATGCAATATTATAATCTTTGTTCTTCTCTACTCTCTTTCTCTACAACTATACAACTTACAATTACAATGAGAGTGATCCTTCCAATACAATACACACGAGGGAACCTTCTAGAGTTTTTCCTCCTACAACTCTAAGCTATCTAATCGAATAAAAAGCTACAACTACTTCACATTTACTACAATTAAATGCCTCCAACAAACAGATGAGAGAAACCGCTCATGTTCCGTATTACAATCTCCAAAACATGAATGCGAACACATCTTTTTAAAATATTTCATTAATGCCTTATCCTTTCAAATTCAAAACATTATCAAAATGTGCGCTAGTATATTTCCAGTTGTCCCCCGCTTTGTTGATGTGCTTTGTTGGCTTTCTTACGATCCTCTTGCATCACAATGTGGTTAGTAATGTCAAATTATGACGAACATAAACATAGATCACACATCTCCATATTGTCACTATGTGATGAACATTTCCTCATGTTGCAACATGGCGCACATATCCTGGCATCGAAATGTGACAAAAAATTCCCAACTTCGTAATGTGTTGAACATAGTCATGTTGCAATGTTACAAACATTGTAACGCCACAATGTGATGAACATATATAGACATTGTAATGTAACAAACATAGACCTGTTATGGCAACGTGACGAACATAAATAGATGTCACAATGTGACAAACATTCCCCTATCGTCACAATGTATTGTTGATATATTTAATGTGATGATCAATTTCCTTAAATCAAGCATGATTCTAAATTTCCTTCTATGTAATATATCACATGAATTCAAAGGTCCTATATTTTTCACAAATGAAACACTTACTTAGATGTATTTTTAAAAACATCGTCCAAACTTCCTTTTTGTAATGTTTCGAACACAAACCAACTTATCATGTGATGAACATAACCAGACTTTGTAATATCAAGAAGAAAACCGACGTTACAACGTGAAGAACACAGTGATGTTGCAATGTGTTAATTATAGTAACATCGCACAATGATGAACATAATATCATTGTAATCTAACGAACATAGCAACATTGCAATTTGTTGAACATAGTAACGTCATGATGTGATAAACATAAATTGACATCGCAATGTGAGGAAAATATCCATGTCCTCACAATGTGGATAGTAATGTCACATTGTGACGAACATAAATAAACATCGCACATCACCCTATCATTGCAATGTGGCGAACATTTCCTCATGTTGCAATGTGACAAACATATCCTCACGTCGCAATGTGAAAAACATTTCCAAACGTCACAATGTGTCAAACATAGTCACTTTGCAATGTAGCAAACATTGTAGTGTCATGATGTGATGAAAATATCCCTATCGTCACTATGTGACGCACATATTGTAATGTCACATTGTGATAGACATTTTCAAACATCATAATGTCATGAACCAAACCCATTGTCGCAATGTGATGTACACAATCCATTGTAGCAATGTGAATAAATCATAAATCAATGTGAAAAAATTAACACATTAAAACAATTAAAATAAAATTAATAAAGTGTTCAATGTAAACCAAATATCCAATACCAATATATTATATCAACAAGGAAAATACTATTTTTTTATTTTAAGCCAAATTTCTAATAACAATATATGAAGACAAAGACAATATTTTATATTTTGATTGACATGAAGATAACTTAAATTTGTCAAAATATATAAATATCTTTCATAACTTAATAAAAGATTTTACTATAAAAAAAATTAATTTGGATGAAAAAGGTATTTCGTTATAAAATATAAAAGGAAAATAATATGTAAAAATAATTCAAGATGGCATGAAAGTTTATGTCACCTTTGTGACACTCACAGTGTTGAAGATGAAATATTTTAAATATTTCATAAATAAATCATAAATAAGTCATAAATGGATTTCGATTAAATATTTTACAACCATAAATCATAATTACTTTTAACCCCTTCATTTATGTTTTTGTGATTATTGTAATTTGCAACACCAAAAAGTGGAATTCATAAATGCATAGTCTAATTTTATATATGCTTATTTGAAAGTGACATATTTTTCACTCTAAGATAATTTTCTATCAATGTCCTTAGAACGATTATGATTCCATATTTCCTTCTATGTAATATATCACATAAGTTCAAAGTTCCTATCTTTCTCACAAAGGAAACACTTTGTTATCATTTTTTTAAAGTTGTCCAAACTTTTTTTTTTATCATTTCAAAAAAAAAACTTGTCCAAAAGTTTATTTTCATAATTTGTCGAATACAAATGAACCTAGTCATGTGACAAACATAACTCGACATTAAAATATGATGAACATAATCATACATTACAACATGACAAACATTATAGTGTTGAAATGTTTGATTAACATAGTAATGTTGCAATGTGAGAAACATAGTAACTGTGCAATGTGACAAACATAATAGCGTTGCAATCTTCTGAACATAGTAACATTCCAATATGTCGAACATAGTAACTCCGCAATGTGTCGAACATAAACTTTTATAAAGTGGTTGTTTCTTTTAATGCCTTCCTTTGTTTTTTCCTGACAATCATAATTTGCAACAACAAAAGGAAGAATTTATAAATACATACTCTATTTTTAAACATGCTTATTTCAAAGAAATAGATTTTATAGTTCAATATCATATTCTATAAATGTCCTTAAAGAAAAAGTATGGTTCTAATTTTCCTTCTATGTAATATATTGCATCAGTTCAAAACTCCTATCTTTTTCAAACATGAAACACTTAGTTAGATTTATTTTAAACAACAGCGCCAAAAATTTAGTTTCGTAATGTGTTGAAAACAAACCAACCTTGTGATTCAATAAACATAACCCATTGTTATAATTTGACGAACAAAACTGAGTGTTAACACGTGAAGAGCATAGTAATGTGGCAATTCGCTGAAAATAGTAACGACGCATAATGACGAACATAGTAACATTATAATCTGATGAACATAGTAACATTGAAATATGTTGAACATAGCAACTTCACAATGTGAAAAACATAAATTGACGCCGCAATGTGAGGAACATAGCCATGTCCTCGCAATGTGGTTAGAAACATCACATTGTGACAAACATAAACATACATCACACATCGCCATATCGTCGCTATGTGACGAACATTTCCTCATGTTGCAATGTGGCACACATATCCTGACATTGAAATGTGACAAAAAATTCCCAAGTTCGCAATGTGTTGAACATAGTCATGTTGCAATGTTACAAACATTGTAACGCCACAATGTGATGAACATATAAATAAATTTTAATGTAACAAACATAGCCCTGTTATGGCAATGTGATGAACATAAACAAATGTCATAATGTGACGAACATTCCCCTATCATCATAATGTATTGTTGATATATTTAATTTGATGATTAATTTCCTTAGATCAAGCATGATTCTAAATTTCCTTCTATTTAATATATCGAATCAATTCAAAGTTCCTATATTTTTCACAAATGAAACACTTACTTAGATTTTGTTTTAAAAACATTGTCAAAACTTCATTTTCTTAATGTTTCGAACACAAACCAGCTTGTCATGTGATGAACATAACCCGACTTTGCAATATCACGAAAAAAACCTAATGTTACAATGTGAAGAACATAGTGATGTTGCAATGTGTTAAACATAGTAATGTCACACAATGATGAACATAGTAATATTGTAATCTGACGAACATACCAACATTGCAATTTGTTGAACATAGTAAATTCACGATATGATAAACATAAATTCACATTGCAATGTGAGGAAAATAGCCATGTCCTCGCAATGTGGATAGTAATGTCACACTGTGACAAACATAAATAAACATCGCATATCACCCTCTCATCGCAATGTGGAAAACATTTCCTCATTTTTCAATGTGACACACATATCCTCACGTCGCAATGTGAAAAACATTTCCAAACGTCACAATGTGTCAAACATAGTCACTTTGTAATGTAGAAAACATTGTAACAACACAATGAGATGAGCATAGCCCTATCGTCACTATGTGACGCACATAATGTAATGTCACATTGTGACAGACATTTTCAAATGTCGTAATGTCATGAACAAAACCCATTGTCGCAATGTGATGTACACAACCCAATGTAGCAATGTGAATAAATCATAAATCAATGTGAAAAAAATAGCACATTAAAATAATTCAAAGAAAATTAATAATGTGTTCAATGTAAACCAAATATCTAATACCAATAGATTATATCAAGAAGAAAAATACTATTTTTTAATTTTAAGTCAAATTTCTAATAACAATATATGAAGACAAAGACAATATTTTATATTTTGATTGACATGAAGATAACTTAATTTTTTCAAAAGATATAAATATCTTTCATAACTTAATAAAAGATTTTACTATAAAAAAAAAAAAATTGGATGAAAAATTTATTTCGTTATAAAATATAAAAGGAAAATAATATGTAAGAAGAAATCAACATGACATGAAAGTATATGTCCCATTTGTGACACTCACAAGGTTGAAGATGAAAATCATTAAAGATGAAATATTTTAAATATTTCATAAATAAATCATAAATAAGCCATAATTGGATTTGAATTAAATATTTACAACCATAAATCATAATTACTTTTAACCCGTTCATTTATGTTTTTGTGATTATTGCAATTTGCAACACCAAAAAGTGGAATGCATAAATGCATAGTCTAATTTTATATATCCTTATTTGGAAGGGATATATTTTTCACTCCAAGATCATTTTCTATCAATTTCCTTAGAACTATTATGATTCCATATTTCCTTCTATGCAATATCTCACATAAGTTCAAAGTTCCTATCTTTGTTACAAAGGAAACACTTTGTTATCGTTCTTTTAAAGTTGTCCAATTTTTTTTTGTTATCATTTAAAAAATCAACTTGTCCAAAAGTTTATTTTCACAATTTTTCGAAGACAAATGAACCTATTCATTTGAAAAACATAACTCAAAATTAAAATATGATGAACATAATCAGACATTACAACATGACGAACATTGTAATGTTGAAATGTTTGATTATAGTAACGTTGCAATGTGAGAAACATAGTAACTGTGCAATGTGGAAAACATAATAACATTGCAATCTTCTGAACATAGTAACATTCCAATATGTTGAACATAGTAACGTCGCAATGTGTCGAAAATAAACTTTTATAAAGTGGTTGTTTCTTTTAACCCCTTCCTTTGTGTTTTTCTGAAAATCATAATTTGCAACACCAAAAGGAAGAATCTATAAATGGATACTCTATTTTTAAATATGCTTATTTCAAAGAGATAGATTTTATAGTTCAAGATCATATTCTATAAATGTCTTTAAACAACAAGTATGGTTCTAATTTTCCTTCTATGTAATATATTGCATCAGTTCAAAATTCCTATCTTTTTCAAACATGAAACACTTAGATAAATTAATTTTTGAAAACATCACCAAAAATTTACTTTTGTAATGTGTTGAAAACAAACCAACCTTGGCATGCAATAAACATAACCCAATGTTACAATCTAACGAACAAAACTGAACATTACAATGTGAAGAATATAGAAATGTTGCAATCCATTGAAAATAGTAATGTCACGTAATGATGAACATAGTAACATTATAATCTAATGAACACAGTAACATTGCATTATTTTGAACATAGTAACTTCACAATGTGAAAAACATAAATTGACGTCGCAATGTGAGGAGCATAGCCATGTCCTCGCAATGTGGTTAGCAACGTCACATTGTGATGAACATAAACATACGTCACATCGACATATCATTGCTATGTGACGAACATTTCTTCATGTTGCAATGTGGCACACATATCCTGGCATCGAAATGTGACAAAAAATTCCCAACTTCGCAATGTGTCAAACATAGTCATGTTGCAATGTTACAAACATTGTAACGCCACAATGGGATGAACATGTAAAGAAATTTTAATGTAACAAACATAGCCATGTTATGGCAATGTGACGAACATAAACAGATGTCACAATGTGGTGAACATTCCTCTATCGTCATAATGTATTGTTGATATATTTAATATGATGATCAATTTCCTTAGATCAACCATGATTCTAAATTTCCTTCTATGTAATATATCACATCAATTCAAAGATCCTATATTTTTCACAAATGAAACACTTACTTAGATTTCGTTTTAAAAACATCGTCAAAACTTCATTTTCGTAATGTTTTGAACACAAGCCAACTTGTCATGTGATGAACATAACTTGAGTTCGCAACATCATGAACAAAACCAAACGTTACAATGTGAAGAACATAGTGATGTTGCAATGTGTTAAACCTAGTAACATCGCACAATGATGAACATAGTAACATTGTAATATGACGAACATAACAACATTGCAATTTGTTGAACATAGTAACGTCATGATGTGATAAAGATAAATTGACATCGCAATGTGAGGAAAATAGCCATGTCCTCGCAATGTGGATAGTAATGTCACATTGTGACAAACATAAATAAACATCGCACATCACCCTCTCATCGCAATGTAGTGAACATTTCCTCATGTTGCAATGTGACACACATATCCTCATGTCGCAATGTGACAAAAGTTTCCAAACGTCACAATGTGTCAAGCATAGTCACTTTTCAATGTAGCAAACATTCCAACGTCACACTATGATGAAGATAGCCCTATCGTCACTATGTGATGCACATATTATAATGTCACATTGTGATAGACATTTTCAAACGTCGTAATGTCATGAACAAAACCCATTGTCGCAATGTGATGTACTCAATCCAATGTAGCAATGTGAATAAATCATAAATCAATGTGAAAAATTAACACATTAAAATAATTCAAATAAAATTAATAAAGTGTTCAATGTAAAGAAAATATCTAATACCAATATATTATATCAAGAAGAAAAATACTTATTTTTTATTTTAAGCCAAATTTCTAATAACAATATATGAAGACAAAGACAATATTTTATATTTTGATTGACATGAAGATAACTTAAATTTGACAAAAGATATAAATATCTTTCATAACTTAATAAAAGATTTTACTATAAAAAAATTTAATTTGGATGAAAAAAGTATTTAGCTATAAAATATAAAAGGAAAATAATATGTAAAAAGAAATCAACATGGCATGAAAGTATATGTCACCTTTGTGAAACTCATAGGGTTGAATATGAAAATGATTAAAGATGAAATATTTTAAATATTTCATAAATAAATCATAAATAAGTCATAAATGGATTTGAATTAAATATTCTACAACCATAAATCATAATTATTTTTAACCCCTTCATTTATGTTTGTGTGATTATTGCAATTTGCAACACCAAAAAGTGGAATGCATAAATGCATAGTCTAATTTTATTTATGCTTATTTGGAAGGAATATATTTTTCACTCCAAGATAATTTTCTATCAATTTGTCCTTATAATGATTATGATTCCATATTTCCTTCTATGTAATATATCACATAATCTCAAAGTTCCTATCTTAGTCACATAGGAAACACTTTGTTATCATTTTTCTTCAAGTTTACCAAACTTTTTTTGTTATCATTTAAAAAAAAAACTTGTCCAAAAGTTTATTTTCATAATTTGCAGAAGACAAACATAACTTGACATTAAAATATGACAAACATAATTGGAAATTACAACATGATGAACATTGTAATGTTGAAATGTTTGATTAACATAGTAACGTTTCAATGTGAGAAACATAGTAACTGTGCAATGTGGCAAACAGAATAACATTCCAATCTTCTGAACATAGTAACATTCCAATATGTTGAACATAGTAACGTCGTAATGTGTCGAACATAAACATTTATAAAGTGGTTTTTTCTTTTAACCCCTTCCTTTGTGTTTTCCTTACAATCATAATTTGCAACACCAAAAGGAAGAATGTATAAATGCACACTCTATTTTTAAATATGCTTATTTCAAAGCGATAGATTTTATAGTTCAAGATCATATTCTATAAATGTCCTTAAAGAACAAGTATGGTTCTAATTTTACTTCTATGTAATATACTGCATCATCTCAAAATTCCTATATTTTTCAAACCTGAAACACTTAGGTAGATTTATTTTTGAAAACATCGCCAAAAATGTAGTTTCATAATGTGTTGAAAGCAAACCAACCTTGGCATGCAATTAACATAACCCGATGTTACAATCTGATGAACAAAATTGAACATTACAATGTAATAACATAGTAATGTTGTAATCCGTTGAAAATAGTAATGTCGCATAATGACGAACATAGTAACATTATAATCTGATGAACATAGTAACATTGCAATATGTTGAACATAGTAACTTCACAATGTGAAAAACATAAATTGACGTCGCAATGTGAGGAACATAGCCATGTCCTCGCAATGTGGTTATAAATGTTGCATTATGAAGAACATAAACATACATCGCACATCACCAAATCATTCCTATGTGACGAACATTTCCTCATGTTTCAATGGGGCACACATATCCTAGCATCAAAATGTGACAAACAATTCCCAACTTTGCAATGTGTTGAACATAGTCATGTTGCAATGTTACAAACATTGTAACGCCACAATGTGATGAACATATAAATACATTTTAATGTAACAAACATATCCCTATTATGACAATGTGACGAACATAAATAGATGTCACAATGTGATGAACATTCCCCTATCGTCATAATGTATTGTTGATATCTTTAATCTGATGATCAATTTCCTTAGATCAAGCATGATTCTAAATTTCCTTCTATGTAATATATAACATCAATTCAAAGATCCTATATTTTTCACAAATGAAACACTTACTTGGATTTCATTTTAAAAACATCATCAAAACTTTTTTTTTTGTAATGTTTCAAACACAAACCAACTTGTCATGTGATGAACATAAACCGAATTTGCAATATCATGAACAAAACCAGACGTTACAATGTGAAGAACATAGTGATGTTGCAATGTGTTAAACATTGTAACGTCGCACAATGATGAACATAGTAACATTGTAATCTGACGAACACAACAACATTGCAATTTGTTGAACATAGTAATGTCAGGATGTGATAAACATAAATTGACATCGCAATGTGAGGAAAATAGCCATGTCCTCACAATGTGGATAGTAATGTCATGTTGTGACAAACATAAATAAACATCACACATCACCTTCTCATCATAAAGTGGCGAGCATTTCCTCATGTTGCAATGTGACACACATATCCTAACGTTGCAATATGACAAACATTTCCAAACACCACAATGTGTCAAACATAATCACTTTGCAATGTAAAAAACATTGTAACGTCACACAGTGATGAACATAGCCCTATCGTCACTATGTGAGTCACATATTGTAATGTCACATTGTGACATACATTTTCAAACGTCGTAATGTCATGAAAAAAAACCAGTGTTGCAATGTGATGTACACAATCCAATGTAGCAATGTGAATAAATCATAAATCAATGTGAAAAAATTAACAAATTCAAATATTTCAAATAAAATTAATAAAGTGTTAAATGTAAACCAAATATCTAATACCAATATACTATATCAAGAAGAAAAATACAATTTTTTTTTATTTTATGCCAAATTTCTAATAACAATATATGAAGACAAAGGCAATATTTTATCTTTTGATTGACATGAAGATAACTTAAATTTGTCAAAAGATATAAATATCTTTCATAACTTAATAAAATATTTTACTATAAAAAAACTTAATTTGGATGAAAAAATATTCCGTTATAAAATATAAAAGGAAAATAATATGTAAAAAGAAATCAACATGGCATGAAAGTATATGTCACCTTTGTGACACTCATAGGGTTGAAGATGCAAATCATTCAAGATGAAATATTTTAAATATTTCATAAATAAATCATAAATAAGTCATAAATGGATTTCGATCAAATATTTTACAACCATATATCATAATTACTTTTAACCCCTTCATTTATGTTTTTGTCATTATTGCAATTTGCAACACCAAAAAGTGGAATGCATAAATGCATAGTCTAATTTTATATATAATTATTTGGAAGGGATATATTTTTCACTCCAATATCATTTTCTATCAATGTCCTTAGAACGATTATGATTCCATATTTCATTTTATGTAATATATCACTTAATTTCAAAGTTCCTATCTTTGTCACAAAGGAAACACTTTGTTATCATTTTTTTTTATAGTTGTCCAAACTGTTTTTGTTATCATTTAAAAAAAAAACTTGTCCAAAAGTTTATTTTCATAATTTGTCAAAGATAAACAAACTTAGTCATGTGACAAATATAACTCAACATTAAAACATGATGAACATAATTAGACATTACAACATGCCGAAAATTGTAATGTTGAAATGTTTGATTAACATAGTAACGTTGCAATGTGAGAAACATAGTAACTGTGCAATGTGAGAAACATAATAACGTTGCAATCTTCCGAACATAGTAACATTCCAATATGTTGAACATAGTAACGTCGCAATGTGTCGAACATAAACTTTTATAAAGTGGTTGTTTCTTTTAACCCCTTCCTTTGTGTTTTCCTGACAATCATAATTTGCAACACCAAAAGGAAGAATGTATAAATGCATACACTATTTTTAAATATGCTTATTTCAAAGGGATAGATTTTATAGTTCAATATCATATGCTATAAATGTCCTTAAAGAACAAGTATGGTTCTAATTTTCCTTCTATGTAATATATTTCAGCAGTTCAAAATTCCTATCTTTTTCAAACATGAAACACTTACTTAGATTTCATTTTAAAAACATCATCAAAACTTCGTTTTCGTAATGTTTCAAACACAAACCAACTTGTCATGTGATGAACATAACCTGAATTTGCAATATCACGAACAAAACTAGATGTTACAACGTGAAGAACATAGTGACTTTGCAATGTGTTAAACATAGTAACATCGAACAATGATGAACACAGTAACATTGTAATCTGAAGACGATAGCAATATTGCAATTTGTTGAAAATAGTAACGTCATGATGTGATAAACATAAATTGACATCGCAATGTGAGGAAAATAGCCATGTCCTCGCAATGTGGATAGTAATGTCGCATTGTGACGAACATAAATAAACATTGCACATGACCCTCTTATCAAAATGTGGCAAACATTTCCTCATGTTGCAATGTGACACACATATCCTCATGTTGCAATGTGACAAACATTTCCAAACATCACAATGTGTCAAACATAGTCACTTCGCAATGTAGAAAACATTGTAACGTCACAATGTGATGAACATAGCCCTATCGTCACTATGTAACACACGTATTGTAATGTCACATTGTGACATACATTTTTAAAGGTCGTAATGTCATGAGAAAAACCCATTGTCGCAATGTGATGTACAAAACCCAATGTAGCAATGTGAATAAATCATAAATCAATGTGAAAAAATTAACACATTCAAATCATTCAAATAAAATTAATAAAGTGTTTAAACCAAATATCTAATACCAATATATTATAGATAACTTAAATTTGTCAAAAGATATAAATATCTTTCGTAACTTAATAAAAAAATTTACTATAAAAAATTTAATTTGGATGAAAAAATTGTTTCGTTGTAAAATATGAAAGGAAAATAATATGTAAAAAGAAATCAACATGGCATGAAAGTATACGTCACCTTTGTCACACTCACAAGGTTAAATATGAAAATCATTAAAGATGAAATGTTTTAAATATTTCATAAATAAATCATAAATAAGTCATAAATGGATTTCAATTAAATATTTTAAAACCATAAATCATAATTACTTTTGACCCCTTCATTTTTGTTTTTCTGATTATTGCAATTTGCAGCACCAAAAAGTGGAATGCATAAATGCATAGTCTAATTTTATATATGCTTATTTGGAAGGGATATATTTTTCACTCCAATATCATTTTCTATCAATGTCCTTAGAACGATTATGATTCCATATTTCCTTCTATGTAATATATCACATAAGTTCAAAGTTCCTATCTTTGTCACAAAGGAAAAACTTTGTTATCGTTTTTTTTAAGTTGTCCAAACTTCATTTGTTATGATTTAAAAAAAAAAAACTTGTCCAAAAGTTTATTTTCATAATTTGTCGAAGAAAAATGAACCTGGTCATGTGACAAACATAACTCAACAATAAAATATGAAGAACATAATCAGACATTACAACATGATGAACATTATAATGTTGAAATGCTTGATTAACATAGTAATGTTACAATGTGATAAACATAGTAACTATGCAATGTGACAAACATAATAGCGTTCCAATCTTCCAAAGATAGTAACATTCCAATATGTCAAACATAGTAATGTCGCAATGTGTCGAACATAAACTTTTATAAAGTGGTTGTTTATTTTAAACCCTTCCTTAGTGTTTTCCTGACAATCATAATTTGCAACACCAAAAGGAAGAATGTATAAATGCATACTCTATTTTTAAATATTCTTATTTCAAAGCAATATATTTTATAGTTCAAGATCATATGCTATAAATTTCCTTAAGGAACAAGTATGGTTCTAAATTTCCTTCTATGTAATATATTGCATCAGTTCAAAATTCCTATCTTTTCCAAACATGAAATACTTAGTTAGATTTATTTTGAAAAACATCGCCAAAACTTTAGTTTCATAATGTGCTAAACACAAACCAACCTTGGCATTCAATAAACATAACTCGATGTTACAATATGACGAACAAAACTGAACGTTACAATGTGAAGAACATAGTAATGTTGCAATGAGTTGAAAATAGTAACGTCACATAATGACGAACATAGTAATGTGATAATCTGATGAGCATAGTAACTCTGCAATATGTTGAACATAGTAATGTCATAATCTGAAAACCATAAATTGGCGTCGCAATGTGAGGAACATAGCCATGTCCTCTCAATGTGGTTAGTAACATCACAATGTGATGAAGATAAGAATACATCGCACATCGCCATATCATCACTTTGTGACGAACATTTCCTCATGTTGCAATGTGGTGCACATATCCTGACATTGAAATGTGACAAAAAATTCCCAAATTTGCAATGTGTCGAACATAGTCATGTTGCAATGTTACAAACATTGTAACGTCACAATGTGATGAACATATATAGACATTCTAATGTAACAAACATAGCCTTTTTATGGTAATGTGAAGAACATAAACAAATGTCACAATGTTTTTCGTTATGTTTCATTTTAAAAACATCGTCAAAACTTTGTTTTTGTAATGTTTTGAACACAAACCAACTTGTCATGTGATGAACATAACCCGACTTTGCAATATCACAAACAAAACCAGATGTTACAACATGAAGAACATGGTGATGTTTCAATGTGCTAAACATAGTAACGTCGGACAATGATAAACATAGTAACATTGTAATCTGACGAACACAACAACATTGCAATTTGTTGAACATAGTAACGACAGGCTATGATAAACATAAATTGAATTTGCAATGTTAGGAAAATAGCCATGTCCTCGCAATGTAGATAGTAATGTCACATTGTCACAAACATAAATAAACATCGCACATTCCCCTCTCATCGCAATGTGGCGAGCATTTCGTCATGTTGCAATGTGACAAAGATATCCTGACGTCACAATGTGACAAAAATTTCCAAACGTCACAATGTGTCAAACATAGTCACTTTGCAATGTAGCAAGCATTGTAATGTCTCACTATGATGAACATAGCCCTATTGTCACTATGTGATGCAAATATTATAATGTCACATTGTGACATACATTTTCAAACGTCATAATGTCATGAAAAAAACCCCATTGTCGCAATGTGATGTACACAATCCAATGTAGCAATGTGAATAAATCATAAATCAATGTGAAAAAATTAACACATTAAAATAATTCAAATAAAATTAATAAAGTGTTCAATGTAAACCAAATATCTAATACCAATATATTATATCAAGAAGAAAAATACAATTTTTTTTATTTTAAGCCAAATTTCTAATAACAATATATGAGGACAAAGACAATATTTTATATTTTTATTGGCATGAAGATAACTTAAATTTGTTAAAATATACAAATATCTTTCATAACTTAATACAATATTTTACTATAAAAAAATTTAATTTGGATGAAAAAAGTATTTCGTTATAAAATATGAAAGGAAAATAATATGTTAAAAAAAAAATCAACATGGCATGAAAGTATATGTCACCTTTGTGACACTCATAGGGTTGAAGATGAAAATCATTAAAGATGAAATATTTTAAATATTTCATAAATAAATCATAAATAAGTCATAAATGGATTTCAATTAAATATTTTACAACCATAAATCATAATTACTTTTAACCCCTTCATTTATGTTTTCGTTATTATTGTAATTTGCAACACCAAAAAGTGGAATGCATAAATGCATAGTCTAATTTTATATATACTTATTTGGAAGGGATATATTTTTCACTCCAATATCATTTTCTATCATTGTCCTTAGAATGATTATGATTCCATATTTCATTCTATGTAATATATCACTTAAGTTCAAAGTTCCTATCTTTGTCCCAAAGGAAACACTTTGTTATCAATTTTTTTATAGTTGTCCAAATTGTTTTAGTTATCATTTAAAAAAAAAACTTGTCCAAAAGTTTATTTTCATAATTTATCGAAGACAAACGAACTAGGTCATGTGACAAACATAACTCGACATTAAAATATGATGAACATAATTGGACATTACAACATGCCGAAAATTGTAATGTTTGATTAACATAGTATCGTTGCAATGAGAGAAACATAGTAACTATGCAATGTGAGAAACATAATAAAAATTCAATCTTCCAAACATAGTAACATTCCAATATGTCGAACAAAGTAACGTTGCAATGTGTCTAACATAAACTCTTATAAAGTGGTTATTTCTTTTAACCCCTTTCTTTGTGTTTCTTCTGACAATTGTAATTTGCAACACAAAAAGGAAGAAGGTATAAATGTATACTCTACTTTTAAATATGTTTATTTCAAAGCTATAGATTTTATAATTCAAGATCATATGCTATAAATTTCATTAAATAACAAGTATGGTTCTAAATTTCCTTTTATGTAATATATCACATCAATTCAAAGTTCCTATATTTTTCACAAATGAAACACTTACCTAGATTTCGTTTTAAAAACATCGACAAAACTTCATTTTCACAATGTTTCGAACACAAACCAACTTGTCATTTGATGAAAATAACCCAACTTTGCAATATCATGAACAAAACTAGACATTATAACATGAAGAACATAGTGGTGTTGCAATGTGTTAAACATAGTAACGTCACACAATGATTAACATAGTAACATTGTAATCTGAAGACCATAGCAATATTGCAATTTGTTGAACATAGTAATGTCATGATGTGATAAACATAAATTGACATTGCAATGTGAGGAAAATAGCCATGTCCTCGCAATGTGGATAGTAATGTCACATTGTGCCAAACATAAATAAACATCACACATCACCTTCTCATCACAATGTGGCGAACATTTCCTCATGTTGCAATGTGACACACATATCCTGACGTCGCAATGTGACAAACATTTCCAGACATCACAATGTTTCAAAGATAGTCACTTTGCAATGTAGCAAACATTGTAACGTCACAATGTGATGAACATAGCCCTATCATCACTATGTGATGCACATATTGTAATGTCACATTGTGACAGACATTTTTAAAGGTCGTAATGTCATGAACAAAACCCATTGTCGCAATGTGATGTACACAACCCAATGTAGCAATGTGAATAAATCATAAATTAATGTGAAAAAATTAACACATTAAAATAATTCAAATAAAATTAATAAAGTGTTTAAACCAAATATCTAATAAAAATATATTATATCAAGAAGAAAAATACTATTTTTTTATTTTAAGCCAAATTTCTAATAACAATATATGAAGACAAAGACAATGTTTTATATTTTGATTGATATGAAGATAACTTAAATTTTTCAAAATATATAAATATCTTTCATAACTTAATAAAATACTTTACTATAAAAAAATTTAATTTGGATGAAAAAATTATTTCATTATAAAATATAAAAGGAAAATAATATGTAAAAATAAATCAACATGGCATGAAAGTATATGTCACCTTTGTGACACTCACATGGTTGAAGATGAAAATCATTAAAGATGAAATATTTTAAATATTTCATAAATAAATCATAAATAAGTCATAAATGGATTTCAATTAAATATTTTAAAACCATAAATCATAATTACTTTTAACCCATTCATTTCTGTTTTTTTTATTATTGCAATTTGCAACACCAAAAAGTGGAATGCATAAATGCATAGTCTAATTTTATATATGCTTATTTGGAAGGGATATATTTTTCACTCCAAGATCATTTTCGATCAATGTCCTTAGAATGATTATGATTCCATATTTCCTTCTATGTAATATATCACATAAGTTCAAAGTTCCTATCTTTGTCACAAAGGAAACACTTTGTTATCATTTTTTTTAAAGCTGTCCAAACTTCTTTTCTTATAATTAAAAAAAATAACTTGTCCAAAAGTTTATTTTCATAATTTGTCAAAGACAAACGAACCTGGTCATGTGACAAACATAACTCGACATTAAATATGAAAAACATAATCAGACACTACAACATGACAAACATTGTAATGTTGAAATGCTTGATTAACATAGTAATGTTGCAATGTGAGAAACATAGTAGCTGTGTGATGTGACAAACATAATAACGTTCCAATCTTCCAAAGATAGTAACATTCCAATATGTTGAACATAGTAATGTCGCAATGTGTCAAACATAAACTTTTATAAAGTGGTTGTTTCTTTTAAACCCTTCCTTTGTGTTTTCCTGATAATCATAATTTGCAACACCAAAAGGAGGAATGCATAAATGCATGCTCCATTTTTAAATATTCTTATTTCAAAGTGATAGATTTTATAGTTCAAGATCATATGATATAAATGTCCTTAAAGAACAAGTATGGTTCTAATTTTCCTTCTATGTAATATATTGCATCAGTTCAAAATTCCTATCTTTTTCAAACATTAAACACTTAGTTAGATTTATTTTTAGAAACCTCACCAAAACTTCAGTTTCATAATATGTTGAACACAAACCACCCTTGGCATTCAATAAACATAACCCGATGTTACAATTTGACAAACAAAACTGAACGTTACAGTGTGAAGAACATAGTAATGTTGCAATCCATTGAAAATAGTAACGTTGCATAATGACGAACATAGTAACGTTATAATCTGATGAACATAGTAACGTTATAATCTAATGAACATAGTAACATTGCAATATTTTGAACATAGTAATGCCATAATGTAAAAAACATAAATTGGCGTGGCAATGTGAGGAACATAGACATGTCCTCGCAATGTGGTTAGTAATGTCACAATGTGACGAACATAAACATATGTTGCACATCGCCATATCGTCTCTATGTGACAAAAATTTCCTCATGTTGCAATGTGGTGCACATATCTTGACATTGAATTGTGACAAAAAAATCCCAACTTCACAGTGTGTCGAACATAGTCATGTTACAATGTTACAAACATTGTAACATCACAATCTGATGAACATATATAGACATTCTAATGTAACAAACATAGCCCTGTTATGGCAATGTGATGAACATAAAAATATGTCACAATGTGATGAACATTCCCCTATCATCACAATGTATTGTTGATATATTTAATCTGATGATCAATTTCCTTAGATCGAACATGATTCTAAATTTCCTTCTATGTAATATATCACATCTATTCAAAGTTCCTATATTTTTCAGAAATGAAACACTTACTTAGATTTCTTTTTAAAAACATCATCAAAACTTCCTTTTCATAATGTTTCAAACACAAACAAACTTGTCATGTGATTAACATAACCCGACTTTGAAATATCACAAACAAAACCAAACGTTACAACGTGAAGAACATAGTGATGTTGCAATGTGTTAAACATAGTAACGTCACACAATGATGAACATAGTAACATTGTAATCTGACAAACATAGTAACATTGTAATCTGACTAACATAGAAACATTGCAATTTGTTGAACATATTAACATCATGATGTGATAAACATAATCCATGTAAATTGAAAATACCAATTCGTTAAATTGCATAAAACCATTTTCAGAGTTTAAGGACGGTTAGAAAAGAGACTTTGACAATATTCCCACAGTGGGAAGTAGATTCTCATTTCGAATTCATGGACATTGACCATGGGAAGTAGATTCTCATTTGGAATTCATGAACATTGAAGGACAGTAAGATGGTTCTTTCCCAAATGATTTTTGAAGCCACCTCGTAGATGTATTTACCTTGATATTTTTTATATTTTAGTCTTATATATATTTATAAGAATCGTTATTTATCATATAATTACATTAGTGTTATATATATTTATTTACTTAGTATTCTATATGATTTTGTTTAGATGTTGCATATAAATTGATTGACCATTTTTAAATGTGTTTGTATCCTGCTTATAAATTGACTTATTTTTATTAGTTTATATATGTACAGTTTTGTAATATCTTGGGATTTTGTAAAGTAAATTGTTTAAATTTTTAATCAAAGTATTAACATAAAAAATATAAATATTTTTTAATTGAAATTAGATTATTTAAAATAGTTGTTAAAAAATTAACACATTAAAATAATTAAAATAAAATTAATAAAGTGTTCAATGTAAACCAAATATCTAATACCAATATATTATATCTAAAAAAAAACTTGTCCATAAGTTTATTTTCATAATTTGTTGAAGAGAAATGAACCTGGTCATGTGACAAACATAACTCGACATTAAAATATGATGAACATAATTGGACATTACAACATGAAGAACATTTTAATGTTGAAATCTTTGATTAACATAGTAACATTGCAATGTGAGAAACATAGTAACTGTGCAATGTGGCAAACATAATAACGTTGCAATCCTTCAAACATAGTAACATTCCAATATGTCGAACATAGTAACGTCGCATTGTGTCAAACATAAACTTTTATAAAGTGGTTATTTCTTTTAACCCCTTCCTTCGTGTTTTCCTGACAATCGTAATTTGCAACACCAAAAGGAAGAATGTATAAATGCATACTCTATTTTTAAATATGTTTATTTCAAAGCGATAGATTTTATATTTCAAGATCATATGCTATAAATGTCCTTAAATAACAAGTATGGTTCTAATTTTCCTTCTATGTAATATATTGCATCAGTTCAAAATTCCTATCTTTTTCAAACATGAAACACTTAGTTAGATTTATTTTTAAAAACATTGCCAAAACTTCAGTTTCGTAATGCGTTGAACACAAACCAACCTTGGAATGCAATAAACATAACACAATATTACAATCTGATGAACAAAAATGAATGTTACAACGTGAAGAACATACTAATGTTGCAATCCGTTGAAAATAGTAACGTCGCGTAGTGATGAACATAGTAACGTTATAATCTGATGAACATAGTAACATTGCAATATGTTGATAGTAATGTGGATAGTAAACATCACACATCACCCTCTCATTTCAATGTAGTGAACATTTCCTCATGTTGCAATGTGACACACATATCCTGACATTGCAATGTGACAAAAAACTCCAAATGTCACAATGTGTCAAACATAGTCACTTTGCAATGTAGCAAACATTGTAAGATCACAATGTGATGAACATAGCCCTATCGTCACTATGTGATGCACATATTGTAATGTCACATAGTGACAAACATTTTCAAATGTCGTAATGTCATGAACAAAACCCATTGTCACAATGTGATGTACAGAACCCAATGTAGAAATGTGAAAAACATACACCAACATTGCAATGACACAAACATTTCTTGACGTCGCAATGTGATGAACATAAACCAATGTCGGTCTATCAAATACCTATTCCAACACCATAATGTGACAAACAAAACCCTTTGTCGTAATTTGGTAGCCATAACCTTATGATGTCATGTGACAAAGAAAATTTGATGTCACAATGTGGTGAACAAAACCTAATGCCACATTGTGAAGAACAAAACATGATCAACATTGTAATGCAGTAGTGCCATAGTAAACTATGGTTAAACATACTCAACATGGCCCACCAGAATAAATGATACACATGGTTAGCGAAGGTCATCTATGGGCATGGTAAACCATAATAGACCTCAGTTAATCATAGTTAGCCATTTTCATGACCGACCACAATCAACAATGATGAAGGACAACCACGATCAACCATAGTCAATCTTTCCTTCCTGTCATTGTCAATTACTGTATTAATTTATTAATATTTTAATAATGTATTAATAACATCATTAAGTTCAATGTATCAATACTTTAATAATGTATTATTTTATTACTTTATTCATCAATACTCTATTAATGTAATAAATGTATTTTTCTTCTATTATTATTGAAATAATATATTAATGAAGTAAATTAATTAATTGATATAAATTAATATGTTACATTATAGATTAATGCAAATTAATACTTTAATTTATATTTTACATTAATGTAATAATGTATTAAAACTTTAGTGATGTATTACTAGTTTATTGATGTATTATTAATTTATTAGTGTAATAATGCTTTATTAATGTTTTAATGTATTTATACTTTAGTAATCAGAGGCAGTTAGGCTAAATGCCGTATCATAGGTTTCCCTTTCAAGTTCAATCAAGTGGGTGATCCACCCACTGTGTTTGTTTGTGTGCCATCTCGATCTCTAGTTGACCACACTCCAGCTGCGAGTGCTTCTTCATCTAGTAAGTTCTGACAATGCAATGACAGGTTAGGTTCTTCCTGTGCCACTTCCATTAATTCATCGTGTATTTATACTTTAGTAATGTATTTATTAAAAATGAATTTAATTTGTTAAAATATTTAATTTGTTAAATTTATTTAATGTATTAAAAATATATTTATTAAAATGCTTTTAATTTGTTAAAATATTTAATTTGTTAAATGTATTTAATTTGTTAAAATATTTAGTTTATTAAAATATGTATTTAAATTTACTTATTAAAATTGTATTTAATTTTTTAAAACATTTAATTTGTTAAATGTATTTAATGTATGAAATTTGTATTTTTGTATTATTATTGTTGTAATAATGTATTATTAATGTACTACTTTTAATATTATTAAAATATTAATGTATTAATTATTATTGTATAAATGTAATAATTAATTAATATATTACATTATTAATGTGTTAATTAATTAATGTGGTATATTATACTTTAATGTAAATTAACACTCTAATTTATAATGTAATTATGTATTAATACTTTAGTGATTTATTACTACTTTATTAATGTATTAGTTTATTAGTGTAATAATACTTTATTAATAATGTATTAATGTAAGTCCCCAAGGTGTAGAACAGTCGGTGACGGAGTGTGTTGTTAAGCCACTCTGTGATGTTAAAGTCACCGGTTCGAAACCTGCGGGGACAAAAAATCCAACCATGTTAAGGGTTGGTGTGGCTCAGGCCGGGTGCGATCCCGGGGTGATTTTGATGGCTTAGATGCCCCTGAGTCGCGGTTTCTCAAGCCACAAGTTAATCGCGTTGCCAACAGGTTCCGCACAAATTAACAAACAAAAAAAAATAATGTATTAATGTATAAATTAATTAATATATTACATTATTAATGTATCTATTTATCTATCAATCAATAATTTAATTTATTAATGATGATGATGATGATTAATGTCCACTAAGACCGAATTGGTCTATCGGACCTTAAGAGGGTAAGTGATTACTTGTGATTCTTTAAAATTTTGTTTCTATGCTCGAAAAGCATTAAGAGAGAATTTCAAAGATCACCATACTTTTGTTGAGTTAAGAGGTTAGGAAGGTTGGTAATGTGATAAATATTTTGAAAATGAGATCTAATATGGGTATAGGCTGGACAATCTAAGAGAAAGTGCTTTTCATCTTCAACCTTTTTAATGTCACAAAGTTGACACACTCTTTCATCCCATGGCGTTTTAGGAATTGACCAATGCCCAGTTTCACTATGGAGCTCATGAGAATTTGTTCTTATCTAAGCAATGATTATTTTTTTTTTATTCTTGGAAAAACAGATAGATAATTTTTATCTTCTAGGTTAGGGTTGATTACATATTTATAATACCTTAATTTTCATTTTTCCTCTAACTCTTTATCACACCACATTTTCTTCTTAAATTTTGATTTGACATTTTTTTTAATAGTATCTTTATTCTGCAAAATGGTTTCTTCCATGATTCCTCAATAGTTTATCCAAGACTAGGCATCTTTATGCCATCCTCACTTGAGTCAATGGTGGTTATGACTTGATTTTGAAGCAATTTTAGGTAGCCTCTTGTCTTCCATGTTGTTTAACTAGTTCTTATACATTAGTTATCTAGTCATAGCCATGCTCTCAATGGGGGAGAGGCTTGTTTCTAAGAGGAGGATGGAATAGGGTGTATTTTCTTTAATTTTGATATTACAGGTTATAAAATTCTTTTGTATTTGCTCTATCTTTCTCCAGAATTCATGAGAGATAAAACAACCCCAGACTTCATGTCTGATGCAGGAGCATCCACACCTCATCAAGCGAGCCAGCGCGTGGAGCAGGGAAATACAGCTGGACAGCGCCAGCACCAAATTTTGAAACACCTGATATTTGTTGCACCAAGCATTAATGAGTTAATGTAATGAAGCGCACTTGTATTGTATTGTAGATAGGAAGGAATTAAATGGTTTTAATGCTGGTAGATAGGAATTCATTGTAGATTTGATAGTTGTAGATTTCGAGAGGGAAAATGGAATATAGGCACCCTCCTTTGTACATTGTAACATTATTCAAAATTATCAAGCATTCTGAAGAGAAGAGCAGAACAGAGAACTTGTGGAGAGCCCTCATGTATAGATTGAATTAATAGAAGGAGCTTTTGATTCAATTCATGACCGGTGTTGTTTTCTCTGTGCATGTTGCTTATATGCTTGTGAATGTTTACTTTCCTTGTATGCATCTACTTTGAATATGTTGTACAGGTGATTTTAGGGTTTTAACTAAAGTCTGAAAGTGAGGATAAGTTTCAATTGTTTCTCTGGTTGAGCCAGGAGATTCCTGCATAGGGTGCAGTTGAATTCCTCCACATAGAGTGCATTGAGGAGGCTAGACAGGAAACTCTTGTTCTCCTTTGCCCAAGAGTTGATTTGGGTTATCAAAGCCATGCAGGGGGAGTGCAGGTGAGCTCGAAGTCTCAGCAGGTGGTCTGAGAAGAAGAAAGGAACGACTGTGGCTACGAGTACACAGGGGTTGAAAAACTTCAACACTTTGAGAATTGTTGAAGTTCGAGCGTGAATAGAGTGCTCGAAAGGTCTCTGAAGAAATTAGGAAAGTCAGCTTAGGAGGGATAGTTTCATGGATAATCTAGTGGAGCAGACCCCAGAGAGATTTGAACCGGAGAGTTTGAAGAGGAAGAGAATCGACGACTTGAAATTGCGGTTGAGAGTTGTGAAATCCCACAGATCGTTGGATAGGGAAAAATTTGCACGAGGTTTAATCCTTTGGCGCAGAAGGTAAGAGCCAACGCCCATCGGAGTTCGGCGTTCGACATTTGACGAGGCAAAGGTTTTTGACTTGTTGAAATCATGAGTCGCGATTTCCTGAGTTAGCGGGAACCATCGATCATCCCAGAGACACATGGCATCAGATCCCATGGGATCGGGATTCGACATTCGATGATTCTCGTTGCAAGGAGTTTCAAGAGGCGAAATCGTGATCCCACGATTCTCGATCGCGCGAGGATAAGAAGGGACGTGGTGAGTGGGTCCATGAGAGATAGTGGAGGATAGGTGGCGCTGTAGTAGGGAAGCGCACATCGGCATTCGAGGTTTGGAGTTGCACGGGAGCGTGCACACAGGGTTTGCGATAGCGCGAACGCCGATTTCCCAATTTTGCAAAGGGGAGATCATCGAGGAGTTAGATATGGGTAAAGAACTCCCGAGGGAGTGGAAAGAGTCTTGGACTCTTCGGGCCTGTGTGAGAGATAGAAGGTCCTGGTGGAGCGGTTGTTCGCCGAGGAGCAGTTGCAGTCAAAGTGGTATCATAACAGGATGTCTTTGCTTTCTGAAGCAGGGACATAAAAGACATCATGCCGCCGAGAAGGGAGAGGCATTCACCTGATCGTGAAGACAGGGATGCCCGAAGACGGGGAAGACCAGCAGGTAATGCTGAGATGGAGCGCCAGATGTGAGATCTCCAAGCTAGGCTTGAGGAGATGGAGACTGCGCAGAGACGTGGAGCTGTTGCAGTAGAGTTCAGTGATTTTGAGGTCGAAGAAGAAGCTGGACACGATGCTGAAGAGGTCACTGCAGAAGACGCATCAACCGAGCGGTTGATCAGAGCCATTTCGAGAATGAGCTTGAAGACGAAAATGGACATTCCCGTCTATGAGGGGAGTCTAAATGCAGAGGAGTTGTTGGATTGGATCCAAGCACTTGACACCTACTTCGATTACGAAGATATCGAAGAGGACAAGAAAGTGAGGCATGCTGTTACCAAGATGAAGGGACATGCAACCTTATGGTGGGATGAATTGCAGGTGGATAGGCGCTGCAAAGGCAAACAAAAGATCAAAAGCTGGGACAGGATGATCGCTAAGATGAAAGCGAAGTTCATCCCTAGAGACTACCAGATCACACTGTTCAGGCGCATCCAGAACCTAAGACAGAAGATGATGTCGGTGAAGGAGTACACCGAAGAATTTTACAGGCTCAATATCCGAGCTGGTCATCGGGAGAGTGATGACGAGAAGGTGGCGAGATACCTGAATGGGTTGAGGTATGACATTCAGGACGAATTGAGCATGGTTACCATCCGAATAGTTGAGGATGTGTACCAGATGGCTTTAAAAGCAGAGGAGAAGCTGAGCCGCAAACAGGGACAGTGAGGGCGAGGCAGAAGCCAGCCCCGAGGCAAAGAAAATGCCCAAGAACAAACACAGAAGCCCAAGGAGGATTGGAAGAGACCTCAGGGAAAAGCTGAGAGAGGTGGAACCTCACAGCAGAGGCAGCCATATGTTGAGCTGAGGAGGCCGCAAGATGATCAGCAAGAATATTATGCTGATGCAAGAACCTTTCCTCGTACCCGAGGTCGAGGTAGAGGGCGAGGAGGAGTTATCACATGTTTTACATGTAGAAAATATGGACATAAAGCCGTGAACTGTCCAGATAGGAAGATGGACAGAGGAAAAACTCACGTCGCAGAGGCACAGAGGCGTGACGTGGAGGATGAAGACACTGGAAGTGGGAAGTCACTAACAGTGCACAAAGTTCTCTTGAAACCTGAGAAAGAGGTGGAAGACACAGTGCAAATATGCAGGCTGTTCAGGACCACATGCAAGACCAAGGGCTGGAAATGCAAGGTCATAGTGGACAGCGGAAGCACTGATAATCTCGTTTCGACCGAGATGGTGGAGAAATTGGCTCTGGAGATGAACAAACACCCGAGTCCATACAAGGTGTCATGGCTGCAGAAAGGACACCAGGTATGTGTTACGAGACAATGCTTGGTTGAATTTAAAATGGGTGAATATAAGGATAAAATTCTGTGTGATGTCATTCCCATGGATGTCTGTCATGTATTATTGGGGAGACCATGGCAGTTTGACCGAAATGTTGTTCATGATGGGAGGATGAACACATACACCTTGGAGAAGGATGGGAAGACACACACCTTGCTGTCGATAAAAGATAAGGAAGTGAAGCTGGAAGTTAGCAGCACGATACTTCTCATGAGTGGGAAAGAACTTCTCACGAACATGGAGAAGAATGAAGATCCACAGTTCTTTGTGGTCAAGAAACTGAAGAT
The DNA here is from genome assembly GCA_032191745.1 of Picea mariana. Lineage (NCBI taxonomy): Eukaryota > Viridiplantae > Streptophyta > Pinopsida > Pinales > Pinaceae > Picea > Picea mariana. Next base: position 169,881 of record JASDQU010735368.1, read on the forward strand.
TGTCCTGACAAGCACAAGAGTGGATGACTTGCCGGATGAAATTCAGGAACTGTTAGGAGAGTTCGCTGATATCATCATGGATGAACTACCTCGTTCATAGCCACCAATGCGGAGTGTGAGTCATCACATTGACCTCATACCTGGAGCAAGTTTGCCAAACAAGGTAGTGTATAGGTTGACACCTCAGGAGAACGAGGAGGTCAAAAGGCAAGTGCAGGATTTGTTGAATAAAGGACTGGTTAGGGAGAGTCTGATTCCATGTGTTGTTCGAATAATACTGAGTCCGATGAAGGATGGAGGCTGGAGGATGTGTACAGACTCCAGGGCGATTAATAAAATCACCATCAGGTACAGATTTCCACTGCCGAGAATGGATGACTTGATGGATTGCCTAAGTGGGGCAAATTATTTTTCGAAGATTGATCTCAAGAGCGGATATCATCAAATCCGAATGAGAGAGGGAAATGAATGGAAGACAACATTAAAAAAAAACGGGGGTTTGTACGAATGGCTGGTCATGCCGTTTGGGTTGACAAATGCGCCGAGCACTTTTATGCGGCTGATGAATGAAGTCCTGTGGGAATTCATTGGCAAATTTGTGGTCGTGTACCTGGACGACATATTGATTTTCAGCAAGATGAAGGCTGAACACTTGAGACATTTGGCTATTGTGATGAGAAGACTACAGCAAAAGAAGCTACTGATCAATTTGAAGAAATGCTCATTTATGCAGACAAAACTCATTTATTTGGGTTTTGTAATCTCGGCGAATGAATTGAAGATGGATCCTCAGAAGGTTGAAGTGATCAGGAATTGGCCATCGCCGAGAAATGTTTTTGAGGTAAAGAGCTTCCATGGACTCTCTAGTTTCTACAGAAAATTCATTTGGAATTTTAGTGGAATTAACGCTGCGATGATGGACACCATGAGGAAGCGGCATAAAGTTTTTCAATGGACAGCTGAGGCAGAAAGGAGCTTTAATCTATTGAAGCGAAAGAGTACAGAGCAACCCGTGCTAGTGTTGCCATATTTTCAGAAGACCTTCCAGGTGAAGTGTGATGCCAGTGGATATGCTGTTGGAGGGGTCATGAGTCAGGATGACAGACCTGTGGAATATTATAGTGAGAAGCTAGATGATGCAAAATTAAAATACTCCACGTATGATAAAGAGTTCTATGCCATCATGCAGGCATTGAAGAAGTGGAGGCATTACTTGATACCCAAAGAATTTGTGTTGTACAATGATAATCATGCGTTACAGTTCATGAGTCAACAGGAGAAGTTGAATCAAAAGTATGCGAAATGGGTAGAGTACATGCAAAATTTTACATTTGTGATTAAGCACATTTCGGGGACTGCTAACAAGGTAGTTGACGCTTTGAGCAGAAAGTGTTTATTGCTGTAGGAATTCAGGGTCAAGACATTGGGTTTTGAAAACCTGAAAGAAATGTATGCAGGTGATACAGACTTTGGAGAGGCATACGAGGCAGCCGAGAACCCAGTTCTCAGGGATCGGAGCCCGTGGATTGACTACCTGATCCAGGATGGATTGCTCTTCAAGGGCAATCAATTGTGCATACCGAATTTCTCCATGAGGGAGAATTTGGTGAAATAAAAACACAATAGAGGTTTAGTAGGTCATTTTGGACATGACAAGACATTTGCCAAGCTGAGCGAATCATATTATTGGCCTGGCATGCATGTAGACGTTAAGAGGTTTGTTGACAAGTGCCGAATATGTCAACAGTCGAAGGGCCGAAAGAAGAACACAGGGTTCTATCAGCCATTGCCTATACCCGAGAGGCCATGGGAAGCCATTAGCATGGATTTTGTTCTGGGATTGCCGAGAACGCAGAGAGGCATTGATTCCATCTTCGTGGTTGTGGACAGATTCTTGAAGATGGCACATTTTATCCTGTGTCATAAGACCAGCGATGCCACACACATCGCCAATTTTTTTTCAAAGAGATTGTGTGATTGCATGGACTGCCGAAGAGCATAGTATCGGATCGACATACAAAGTTCATAGGTCATTTTTGGAGGACTCTATGGAAGAAGCTGGGGACTGACTTGGCATTCAGCTCTGCTTACCATCCGCAGACATATGGGCAGACCGAGGTGGTCAATAGAAGCTTGGGGGATTTATTGAGGAGCCTGGTGACGGAGCATCACACCAGTTGGGATCAGATCCTACCACAGGCAGAATTTGCGTACAACGATTCGATGAATCGGAGTACAGGTAAGAGCCCATTTCAAATTTTGTATGGAACACAGCTAAGGGGAGTGTCTGAGCTCAGGAAGTCAGGACAGGCTGAAACTAGCAGCGCTCATGCTAAGGAATTTGCTGAGGCGATGCAAGAACTTCACACACAGGTGAAGCAATGGTTGTAGAAGGTGAATCAAGAATATAAGCGCAAAGCCGATTAGAGAAAGAGGCAACTTTAGTTTGAATTTGGGGACATGGTTCTGGCGCACCTGAGGAAGGAAAGATTCCCAAGGGGAACATACAACAAGCTCAAAATGAAAAACATTGGGCTGTGCAAAATCCTGAAGAAGTTCGAGGAGAATGCATATGAGCTTGAGTTGCCGGATGACATTGGGATATCTCTGATTTTCAACATTTTGGATTTATACCCATACAGGGCTGAAGAAGCAGGCACTGGAACTGGGGAACCAGTGATCCAATGGCAGAAGCAATTGCCAGTTGCACAGAAGCCTCAGATGGAGTGCATACTGGATAAAAGAGTAGGCAGGAAGACTAGGAGGAAGCAGTATTTTGAGTACCTAGTAAAGTGGAAGAATCACCTAGTGGAGGATGCCAGCTGGGAGACAGAGGCAGTAATACATAAGCATGGGAAGATTGTGTAAGATCTCATGGACAGGAGCCCATGAAATCTTTTGAGCTGAGGAGTATGATGTAGGAGAATCCACACCTCATCAAGCGAGCCAGCGCGTGGAGAAGGGAAAGACAGCTGGACAACACCAACACCAAATTTTGAAACACCTAATATTTGTTGCGCCAAGCATTAATGAGTTAATGTAATGAAGCGCACTTGTATTGTATTGTATATAGGAAGGCATTAAATGGTTTTAATGCTGGTAGATAGGAATTCATTGTAGATTTGATAGTTGTAGATTTCGAGAGGGAAAACGGAATATAGGCACCCTCCTTTGTACATTGTAACATTATTCATAATTATCAAGCATTCTGAAGAGAAGAGAAAAACAGAGAACTTGTGGAGAGCCCTCATGTACAGATTGAATTAATAGAAGGATCTTTTGATTCAATTCATGACTGGTCTTTTTTTCTCTGTGCATGTTGCTTATATGCTTGTGAATGTTTGCTTTCCTTGTATGCATCTACTTTGAATATGCTATACAGGTGATTTCAGGGTTTTAACTAAATTCTGAAAGTGAGGATAAGTTTCAATTGTTTCTCTGGTTGAGCCAGGAGATTCCTGCATAGGGTGCAGTTGAATTCCTCCGCATAGAGTGCGTTGAGGAGGCTAGACAGGAAACTCTTGTTCTCCTTTGGCCAGGAGTTGATTTGGGTTATCAAATCCGTGCAGGGGGAGTGCAGGCGAGCTCAAAGTCTCAGCAGGTGGTCTAAGTAGAAGAAAGGAACGACTGTGGCTACGAGTACACAGGGGTTGAAAGACTTCAACACTTTCAGAATTGTTGAAGTTCGAGCGTGAATAGAGTGCTCGAAAGGTCTCTGAAGAAATCAAGAAAGTCATCTCAGGAGGGATAGTTCCGTGGATAATCTAGTGGAGCAGACCTCGGAGGGATTTGAACCAGAGAGTTTGAAGAGGAAGAGAATCGACGACTTGAAATTGCGGTTGAGAGTTGTGAAATCCCACAGATCGTTGGATAGGGAAAAATTTGTGTGAGGTTTAATCCTTTGGCGCAGAAGGTAAGAGCCAACGCCCATCGAAGTTCGATGTTCGGTGTTTGACGAGGCAAAGGTTTTTGACTTTTTGAAATCATGAGTCGCGATTTCCTGAGTTAACGGGAACCATCAATCATCCCAGAGACACGTGGCATCAGATCCCATGGGATCAGGATTCAACATTCGGTGATTCTCATTGCAAGGAGTTTCAAGAGGTGAAATCGCAATCCCGCGATTCTCGATCGCGCGAGAATAAGAAGGGACATGGCGAGTGGGTCCACGAGAGATAGTGGAGGACAGGTGGCGCTATAGCGGGGAAGCGCACATCGAAATTCGGGGTTTGGAGTTGCACGGGAGCGTGCACACAGGGTTCGCAATAGCGAGAACGTCAATTTCCCGATTTTGCGAAGGGGAGATCACCGAGGAGTTAGCTGTGGGTAAAGAACTCCCGAGGGAGTGGAAAGAGTCTTGGACTCTTCGGGCCTGTGTGAGAGATAGAAGGTTCTGGTGGAGCGACTGTTCGCCAAGGAGCAGTTGCAGTCAATGTCCATAAAGAATAATAGGTGTAATGAGAGTCTCAAAGAGGAGTTTATTATTATCCCAACTCCAAAGATCAGCTGATTTACAATTGTTTTCAAGCCCATAATAAGCTTTTCATCCCCTAATAATCCTTTTCTCAATGTTATAACTCCAATTGAGCTTGTGGTGAATATTAATTCCAAGATATTTGTATGAAGTCACTTCCTCCAATTTGTTGTTCTCATATACATAGGTATCATAAGGGATCTTATTGGATTTAATAATGATGACCTTAGTCTTATCAATATTAACAATCATACCGATATTGGAGAAAAATTCCTTAAGGATTCCTAGTTGGTTTTCAAGATCATGGGGACTCCTTGCCATAAGAACGATATCATTAGCATAAAGAAAAAGATTAATGACTATACCCGTGAGAGTAGGGCCAATACAACCTTCTTTGTCCAAGCATTCTTCTAACTTGTCAATGTATATGCCAAAAAGGCTAGGGAACAAGGGACAACCTTGTTTGACACTAATATTGCAGTTAATATCTTTTGACCAACCCTTAGTGTTTTTAAACTTAGCAATAATTTTCTCATACATCCTTATTGCAGCATCCCTCAACTCGAGAGGCACTTTTATCTCTTCCAACCTATTCCAAAGGTGTTTCCTAGGGACCATGTCAAAATATTTTCTAAAGTCAACAAAACAACAAAAAATATTGGTTTCAGTATTGCAGAACTCCTCTGTAATGATGCTAAAGGTAACAAGATGGTCCACAGTTGAATTATATCTCCTAAACCTAGCCTGGACTTTAGCTCTTTTACCATGACTTTCTAGCCAAAGGCTAATCTTCTTTTCCAAAATAATTCCATAAAACTTGTCTAAAATAAGGCTAATCATAATGGTCCTATAATTAGAGGGAATGTTTTTATTCCCCTTTTTAAAAATGGGAACAATGAGGCTTTGCGTCCAGGGTTTAGGGAAACCCTGCTTGACTTCTAAATTGAAGAGCTTGTGTATGTGAGGGATAAGGATTGACCCTCCTATTTTAAAAATTTCATCTTGGTATCCTTCATTGTCCTTAGCTTTCCCATTTGTGAGTCTCTTAACCCCGAACTTTATGTCATCTAAAGAAAAAACTTCTTCCTTTGTAGGGACAATGGGAATGGTGTCCATGGAATTAGGGAACTCGTAAAGACTTTTAAGGTAGGAATTCCAGTCCCTTAAGGGAATCCTATTATTTTCTTTAGTATTGTGTTTTAGAATTTTGCTCCAGAACTTCTTAGGATCCAACTTGTATAGTTGTGAAAGTTGCTCTTGACTTTTATTCATATAGTATCTTTTTTTTTTCTTTTAATTAGGGCTTTGTACATTTTGATCTTATCGTGCTTTAAGGGCTCATTAGAAGCATCCCTAATGGATTTACTAGCAATTTTACATTCTTTATCATACCAAGGGTTGGTCGTTCTATTATTCTTTTTATAGGACACCTCGAAAGAGAACTTATTAATAGAAGTGGAAAGGGTAGTTGTAAAATTATGATAGAGTTTTTCAATGTTGTCCTTATAAGTTAGGAGGTTCAATTTACTATTTAAATCCTTTAAGAAAATGTCAACTTTACTTTTGTCAAAGCACAAATTCCTTTGATTCTCAAAATTCTCTTCAATGGTGCTCCTATGCATGGAAAACTTTAGAGTTAGGGTTAAAGGTTTATGATCAGAGTCAAGCTCATGGTCATTTAAAAGGTCAAAAGTTGTTATTTGGTTGGAAATGGGGATATCAGATATCACATAATCTACAACACTACTACCTACCCCATGAATACAGGTCATCTGGTTGGATTTTGGCCACTTCATTACTCCATTGAAAATTATTAGGTCTTAAGAGCTACAGAGCTTGACCAACTCAGTATCAAAAAAACTCTCAATTAGGTCTTCATAGCTTCTTTTGTAGCTATTAGATAAAACAAGGTCTTCTTCTAGCCATAAAGGATTATTGTTGGAGTCATTACTTAAAAGAGTAGCTTGTTTCGTTGAAGTCCTAGCATTAAAGTCTCCTAGAAAGAGGATATTACCTTCATTTTTCAAATTATAAATATCTTGTTCTAAATTATTATAGGGACACTTTTTATCTAGATTATTTTTCTTATAAAAGGTAGAATTAATAGGTGTGAAATAAAAAATTGATATATACATCTTCTTAGCATTGGTGTTTGAAATTTCTATCCAATATATTGATTAAGAGGGTCAATCTTATGAAGTTGAATGTGAGGAGAAATGATCTTTCTAATATAACAAGCTATGCCTCCTATCCCTCTACGATGGGATTTTTTTCTCCATGCCGACCACAAGACAAATCCTTCCATGTTAGGGACCTTAGACTCTTCATGCTCCCAAGTTTCAGATAGATAGATAATATCAATATCACTCGGGATCCAACTTATCATAGGACCTTTGCGCCATGGAAAGCCATGAACATTCCAAAAAAGGATCCCGATTGTCCCAAATTCCGATTTATTATTATCCTTCTGGTCTCTATCCCTAACAATAGCTTTTCGATTTCTAATTATTTCCCATTTTCTTTCTTTCCTGACTTCTTTTACCTTTTGAACTTCCTTCCTTAATTCAACTTGGTCTTCGATAATGAGGTATTCATTTATAAATATTCCTGACCCTTTTAAGCTCAGAGATTTACTAAGTATTCTATATTTCTGGTCATTACAACTTACTTTGACACGGATCAACCTATCTTTATGATCAATTATTTTTCCTAGCCTCTTTGCTTATATAAGGTAAGTTGTATCAATTTGTGATTTATTTTTTAATTCTTCTTTTACTATTGCTAGCGTATCCTCCTCTTGTTGTTCTTTTATACCAAAAATTATGAGGTTCAAGGATATTTTCTTACGCTCATGGTCCAACTCAATTAGCTTATTCACTTACTCTTTGATGGGTTTGATATCCAATTTGTTTTCCATATTAGTGAGGGTCAAATTTTTGGTATATCAAATTTGTTTTCCATATTAATGAGTAAAATATTCATTAATTAAAAATAAGGGAGAATACTTATTAGTTAGACTAAATAATTAATAAGGGTAGATAATGTAACATTAATTAATTAAATAAGAAGAAAAGTCTTTATTAATTTGAAAACCTGAAAATAATGATAAATTATTTAAAAGGTGAAAGTGTAAGTGAATATTTTGGATTTCAAAAAAATGAAAATAATGATGATGAGTCTATGGGACCTTAAGAGGGTGAGGGATTACTTGCAATTCCTTAGAATTTTGTTTCTGTGCTAGAAAAATATTAAGATAAGCTTTCCAAGATCACCATAGTTTGTTGAGTTAAAAGGTTAGGAAGGTTGGTTGTGTGACAAATATTTTGAAATTGAGATCTAATCTCATTATAGGCTGGACAATCTAAGAGAAAATGTTTTTCATCTTCAACTTTCTTAAAGTCACAGAGGTGACACACTCTTTCATCCCATGGCATTTTAGGAATTGAGGAATGCCTAGTTTCATTATGGAGCTTGTAAAATTTTGTTCTTATATTAGCAATCCTTATTTTTTTCTTTACAATTGTCAAAATAGAGAGATACTTTTGATATTCTATATTAGGGTTGATTACATCCTTATAATACCTTAATTTTATTTTTTCCTCTAACTCTTAATTATCACACCACATTTTCTCCTTAAATTTTGATTTGATGATATTTTTAATAGTATCCTTATTTTGCAAAATGGTATCTTCCATGATTCCCCAATAGTTTAGCCAATACTATGCATCTTGATGTCATTCGAGCTTGAGTCAATGGTGGTTAAGACTAGAATTTGAAGCAATTTTATGAATCCTCTTTTCTTCCATGTTGTTTAACTCGTTCTTATACATTAGGTATCTAGTCTTAATCATGCTCTTAATGGGGGAGAGGATTTGTTCTAAGAGGAGGATGGGATAGGTCATATTTCCTTTAATTTTGAGATTACAGGTTCTAAATTTCTTTTTTATTTTCTCTATATTTCTCCAGGATTCATGAGATATACTACATCCCTATACTTCACATCCATAAAGAATGACAGGCGTAATAAGGGTCTCAAACTATCAAGAGATCATGGGCCATGAATAAGGATTTAAATAACCACACGGGCCATCTAAAGGGGATATTTGGCTTTCAAATGGAATACGAATGTTCTTATAGTCACTTGGATAGTAGGGGTGAGTCTCGTAGTATTTTGATTGGGCATGGGAGGAAAAAAGGGCCCTTAGAACCTAGATTAATCTTCAAGGGACCAAGGGTCATGAACAAGGCCTCAAACAAGAAAACATGGATCTCGACCACGGTTGGAGAAGAAATTGAGGGAAATATGCACTAAATTAAGTTTCTTTCATGGGCCATGATCAAGGCCACAAACCACAACATAGAACCTTAAAGTGAATATTTGGCATGGAAGTCTAGTATATGCATGACCATGAGCTATTTCATGCTAGGTATGGTTCTCCTAGTCTTGACCAAATTTAAGGGAGGAAATTAATGTCCTCACACCATAAATGGATCTCTAAGGATCATTGTCCATGAACATGACCTCAACCCACAACATAGGTATTAGAAATGTGATCTTTGGTCTCCATGTTGAATATGGGTTCCATTGGGAATTCTTGTGCAATATGGGTGTCTCAAGGATCAAGGGGCATAAATAATTCCATAAACCACATAACATGTCCTCTATAAGGCATTAGTTTCCTTCGAATGAGATATGGGCACCATTACAATGTTTTATGCACTTGGGAGGGGTTTCAGGTCCTTGAACATAGTTAGGGAAGTGGGCTAATTGAACCATGACCAAGGCCTTGAACTACAAGATGGGACCTCCAAAAGGGATCTTATGCATATGAGTGTGATGGTGTTGTCATTATAAGTTTTTCTATAGTGGATATGAATCTCAGGTCCTTGAGCACAATTGGGGGAGGAAAAAAAGGTTAGTCACCTATAATTTAATCTTATAGGTCTTATGAGACATGGAATATTTCTCGAATAGCCACCAAATTCCCTTTAGAATGTACCTTTATATTTGATTGGAATATGAGTAGCATTAGGATTTTTTTCACATAAGAGATGGTTATTGATTTTTAGCCCAAAATGAAGCTTCTAGGCACTTGGTCTTTGAACCAGGCCTCAAACTACCATGGAAACCTAAAACTTTGTCCTTTTGGTTGGATATGTGCATCAATAAGAGATTTTATTTCCTAGGCATAGGTCTTGAGTCCTCAACTATAGTCAATGAAGGAAATGAAGGGACATATGATCCAAATTAGTCTTCTAGGGATCATAATATTTGGCCTCTGAATGATATATGGGAACCATTAGAAATATTTAGACACAATATGTGTGTTTCAAGACCTTAACCATGGCCATGATGAAAACTAAAGGGTATTAAGACATAAATGATCTTTTTAAGGTTAGTGAGTCATGAAACAAGTCCTTGAACCATTATAGAGCACCTTTAGAGGGGATACTTGGCTTAATATGGGTATTTTTAAGAGGTTTTTTGCACCAAGTATGGGTAGGTAAGAAGAGGAAATAAAGGTCCTCAAGTTGTATATAAATATTTTAAGGATTTGGTCCATGAACATATCCTCAAAGAACCACATAAGACCTCTAAAAAGGATATTTGAATGGGATATGGGAACTTATAGTGGGTTTTACATACTACAGAAGGATATTGTGGTCTTAACCAAGTAGGGAAAAGAAGGTCTATAGGACTTAAATGAAAATTCCATGGCTCATGGCACAAACATAGGTATTGAGCCATTACACATGTCTTTAGAGGGAATATTTGACCATCGTGTGGGATACATATGCCACTACGATATTGTTTTCACCAGGGATGGATCTCAAGGCATTATACATTTTCATATGGATAACATTATGAGGTTTTACACAATAGATGGTTCTTAAGACTCTACCCATCATCAAAGGATAAAAACCAATGTCATGGGGATTAAAATATGGTTGTAGGGTTCATGGACCATGCACAGGGTTTGAAACCACAAAACAAGATCTATAAATGTAATATTCAACCCATAAGTACAATATGTATGCCATTACAAGGTTTATAATGATAATTTTTACCCCTCATATTGTATGAGAGGTAAACATGTGATTTCTGTCACATAATATAATTTTCAGGGTGACATATAAGCATGTTGGTAGACTCCAAAGGAAATAGAAATAGAAATTATTGTTTCTCTAATAGATATTGTAATATGCACAAAGTCTAAGTAGATGTGTAAATGAGGGGTGGAAGTCATTCTTAAGACATATTTTGAATTCAATGTTTTTCCCTCCCATCTACTTATTGTGTTGGAAGGAATTTTTCAAGCACTCAATAATGCAACTCTTTCTACTTAATGCACTTGTGAGAAAGAATGAAAAATGAGTTGCTTACATGTATGGAGATAATAATAGAAGGTGAATGTTAAAAAAATCCTATAGTCAATTCATGGCATGCTTCATCATCCTACTTCAAGGTTATGTGCTGGAAATCCTAGAGCATTCCCTTATTTTTTTAAGGTTGTTTTCTTTTATCATGGTCAAGGGACTATCAAGAAAGGAGAACCCTATATTTTAATTTATTTATATTGAAAGGGTGTTTGCATAAATAATGTAAATCACTCCATTGAGGAATCTTGACTATGATCACGAAAAATTAAATAAAGATGGGTAAAAGGTTTAAATCACTACATAAAGTGGTGGATTTCCCATTCAACACAAATTTAAAGGAGGGTGTTTGACATGGTAAGGAGTTTGTTAACTATAAGAGTGAACACCTTTTAATTAAGGAAACCAATAACATTTATCAAATAATTCAATCCATTACAAATCCCATACGAGGAGACATGACCCTGTGGTGTGGTTTGGGTGCATTAATTGTGGCATGATTGATCAAACAATCAGGCTTATAGATTGGTATTTGCATAATTCTTGAGGACACTCCAATTTTTGGGTGACTATAACCACTTTGCACATTAATCATTGAGATTCATAAATAAAGGGAATTTATTATCTAATGATAAGGAGGCATCCACCTTGGAGGATCTATTTTATGTAACCACTCTCGTTCTTATATTCTTTATTTTACTTTCATGAGAGGTGGCTAGGAGAAATCATTATTTTATTTATTTTTTCAGGAGGATAAATGGATATGAACCACTTAATTTTATTTTGAGAGAAGTTGTTGAGTAAATTGTGGATATAAGAAAACAATTCATATTTTATTATAAGAGGAGTTGAGATCAAACCTATATAAGAGTTTTCTCTGTCCATTTGTAAGGTGTGAGTTGGAAGTGATCCCAATATTTGGAATGAAATTTCTTTTATATTTGTCTAACTATTGTGGAATGGATGTACACCTTTATTGAAAGTGTGGTGGAGTGTTCCTACTGTATATTGGTGGATTTATTGTATTTTTTGGATTGTCAAAGGAAAATCAGGGGGCCATCGAAGAGACATATTATTACATTGGAATAGGTTATGTGTGATAGATTCTACTCCTTAACTTTTTTGTTTCTTTTTTCTAAAGAAAATCAATCATGCCCTAGAAATCTTGATATTTAAGTCATAATTTTGAACATTTTAGGAAAATCCACCGTTTTATTTGTATTAAATGGGGATCTCACTGTAAAATCTATTTCCTTCCTCCAATTTACAATAGTTACTCATCAAATATAGGGTTTCTTGTGGAATGCATTTTTTTATATAAAAAAATCCTATATCTTTCATATAACTTCCCACTAAAGTTACATGCATGACCCCATAACCAGAAAAAAATAAAACATTAGTCTTCCCTTTCAACCTCAACCCCCCCACAATTTTTTTTCCAAATCCATTTAAGTTTTCTAAGATCATTTTCTACCACTTTTTTACAACATCTTTAGCTCAGTTAACCATATGGATTTCCCCCAAGGATAGATATTCTCCAGTCTAAAAAAAGAAAGGAAAGGTTATTGAGGTGATGTTGGGTAGTTGGTCTAAGTTTCTCTTAGGGTCTCACAACTTTTGTTTAGGGACTTTTACACCAAGTGAGAACCTAGAAGGTAACACTAGGTATTGGTATTAGGGACCCTAGTAAAGGAAAACCACTAACATCTTAGGGACAACCACATCATCTTTCTAAAAGGGAAAATATAATATAATGGTTAAAGGATTAAACTGTTCCAAGATAAGTGTGTTTTACAACAACAAAAAATGAACTCTTAATATATTAATCTATCTATGTATTGTGCAAAGTGAAGGTGAATATTACTAGAAGCATAATTCTAAGTGGCTTGTATTTTAACAACATTTTTATCACTTGGAATGATAGAACTAAATCTAAAGGTGGGACATATGACCATGATCCCTAAATATATATTTTAGTCCCTAATGGTTTCCCTAAGACCATGGTTAGAGTCCCAACACCAATCCCTAGTATGTCAAACCTCTTAATGACATAGATACTATATATGTGGGGTGAATATATATTACAAGGCTTGTGTGGGGGTTCCAAAACTATTACATGGTCCATAAATGATACACGTATATTTTAGTACCTAAGACATTGGTTTTTATCCTTGGACCATCGGTTGTGACTCGAGAACCATATAGCGTGTAAAACCTTGTAATGGTTATGATATGACCATCATAAAGGAATTGAGACCCATCAATAATGCACAAAATATTATAATTTTGTACATATCCGATATGGAGGCTAAATATCCCTTACAAATGGCATGTGGAGTGGTCATGACCTCTTTTTATCCTATGAGCCCTATAAGCTTCATTTAGGTCACATGGCTCTTTTCTTCCACACTTGACCACAGTCATGATCCCATGATCCATTCCTAGTATGTAAAACCTCCTATGGTCATTGATATCCAACTCAAAGGTCAATGATCCCTTTTAAAGGGATTATGCAGTGCTTTGAGGCCATATTCCTGGTATAAATCCTTCAAATATTTAGATAAGACTTGAGGCCCTTTCTTTTTTCTTCTTATCATGGTTAGGATGTTGAGACTTGTCTTTGGTGCACAAAAATTCTATGGAACCTATATCCAAATCGAAGCCCAAACATACCCTCTAAAGGTCCCTTGTATTAATTCAAGGAATTTATCTTGGCTCATGAGACTTAAAAGTGTCATTTAGGTCCTAAAACCATTTATTTTCTTCGACGACAATGGTTAAGGTCTCAAAACTCATCCATTATGTCTATAGTTGTAACACCCCTCCTTGTTACGACAACAACTCGGACAACAGGTGCAAATTTTTTTGTTTAACGGTGTGTGCGTGCGGGAAAAGGGGAACAGACACACTGGACTCTACGTCACCACCCGACGACTGTCAAGATGCAACCACGACAATCACAACAAGATGACTCAAGGCGCATGACAAGCAACTGCAAGCAAATAACACCCAAGATGAAGGCGCCCCACGATATCCTTCACAATAACGACACACTGGGTTAGGTACCGCACGAACCCAGAAGGTAGAATCCATGGTAGTAGTTTTACTATTCTGCACAGGAAGCAGGGTGTTTTAATATTAGTCCTCTGCTCCGAAGAGAGAGGAGGGAAGATAAGCTCTTGGCCGTCTGCTCAGGCTGATAATAAGATTTCCCTAAGGCGTGTCATCAGAGTGGCAACCTTGCCCTTAAAGGGCCCGAGACTCTTGTTTCGGCATTGGATTCTTGACACAGAAAAACAGACGTACATACTGAGGCTACTGAAGGTGATTACCTCCCGCCTGACGCAAGCCGACCCAACACCTACGTTTTACAACCCAGCGCATTCTTAAATTAACAAGGGACTACCAGCTATGAGTCTTAAGGTCATTCCATGGCACAACTCTAATCCTAACACATCACCAAGGTACCCTCTAGAACACATTCAAGGGATCCCCCATAGTACAAGACTGAAACTTGTCTGGTTTAACATCTAACAAGATAAAAGGTCATCCATTGTAATCATAATTATAATGAAGGGTAGTAAAAGT
>JASDQU010735368.1:206054-220174 GCA_032191745.1 Picea mariana
CAATTGTGTGTGGCCCCTTTACTCCATATGTGAGTCAAATCGGCAAGCTATCGTCAGCCTGCATCACCAATAATCATGTCAGAATGTCGTCATCAAATCCTCAAATCAATGAAACATCATAATAAACATATCAACCCAAAAGCACACTCCCTGACTCAATCCGGAGTCCAAGGGGGTTCTACCGATGCCTCTGCATCCTCAAGGTCAAACATCCTACGCACTCAATAAAACTGATTCAATAGCACCTGTCTACATAAAATAATAACACCTCAAGTCATCTGTCAATCACATTATAATCATATAAAAAGGGTCTAACATCAAAAAGGGTCCAGATCACTTGCGAGCAAGTGTCCTCAAATAATAAGTGTTCTCAGTGTGCCAGAGTGGGATGTTACAATAGTAGTTCCCATATCTCATTTGTAGGTAAAATATTACATCTAGATGGTTTGTGTGGTGATTCAAGGTTTCATTAATGGATTATGAGTCATATAATATTAATTTAGATCCTAGAACCCTTTTTTCCCTTAATTGACCATGGTTAAGTCCCTAAGACCCATTCGAAGTATGAAAAATATATTAATGATGCTCATATCTCACCAAGAGGAAAACAGTCTAGGTCTATGTGGTGTTTTAGAGATTACTTCAGGGCCTATTTGACAAAATAGGGTATTTCCACACATGAAAAACACCTTAATAAATCTCTCACAAAACTAGATCAAAGATCAATACACCAGTGTATTAGGTAGTTAAAATACTCAAAATGGAAAATAGTCCATGGCCCCAACTAGCTCAACCACATGAGGCAATATATTATTGAAAAATAAAAATATGTACATACAAGTTTCTAACAATCAATATTTAGCAAAGGACCATCCATTCTCTTAAAATTGAGATCATGGAGTAATTGGGTGTTAATCCATAGATCAATATAGCCATTAGTATCAAGGATAATATGAATTATTGGATCACTTTATGTATAAAACATATCATGATCATTATATTGCATAACTAGACATTCATACTAAAGAAATACAATAAAAAAACACACTTTTACCTAAAGATACATTAGACCAAGTTCATAATAACTAACTCCTAAGTGTCTAAATATCCTAACATCCCCCCTAAATAATAATTTGGGATAACATTCAAGGATTTACAAAGGTGAAACAATAGGAGAAGGAAGAAGGCATTGGAGTCTATCCCCCCTTAGTGACAACTTCATAAAATCCTATCATAGTTCAAGGTTTGAAAAACTTCACTTTTGTAAGAGACTTTGTAAAATGTCTATAATTTGATCATTTGTAGGGGAAAAAATGACTTCGGGAACATGATATTGAATTATATTTATGATGAAGAGACTATCTATCTCATTATTTTTATAGTGATAATATTGAAATGGATCTTTGGTGATCTTGATGGCACACTGATTGTCACACTAAAGGGTGGTTGGACACTTCTACTAGAATTTAAAATCTAAAATAATATATCAAATCCACAAGGATTTTTGTCTTGCATTGAGTGCTACTTGGTACTCTACTTGTTAGGTGTTTTTCTTTTTATTTCATTCCACACTTGTACGTGTATTGACCTTCTTAACATTGGGGAGTATTAGACCTTGGGTTCGTCCAGAGCATGTCCAACAAAAACCCCTAAGCACTGGTATATCAATCCTCGACCAAGGTTGAGGAAGGCCTCACTCAATATGCAAAGAGCATCATAAATACCATAAGGTCTTGTTTCTGGGATAAAGGATTAAAGATATGAAACATTACTGCAATTGACATCCATATAACTCATATATAATAACCTATTGAGGACTAAGAATTAACAAAATACACAAAAAAATGAAACTCATTCATAACATACATAGAATATATTTGAAATTCTATGTGTTTATTAGCAAAAGTATTCCATCATATTAGAGATACACATAATGTTGAATAATTTCTTAGGAAATCCATAGGGATTCATCTCATTACTATATAAAATAATGGGAATACAACATAATGTGGCATGCATCTCACCTTAGTATTTAGACATATTAAAGACATGGAAGTCTACTCCATACAACATAGGATTATTACAAGCTCAAAGTGAGCTTGGTATTGGTATCTAAGCTAACTCAAAACTCTTTTATTTATTCCTTTAGGAACTAACCTCTTTTATGAGATGATACCTCTCTTTTATATCTTTTGCTCCTGGGGAACACTTTCTCTCTCTATTTTTCTCCACTCGATTGTTTGACCTAACATCCTCGCACACTTCTAGTACCTGGAACTGTTCCATATTGACTCTCTACATCAGGGGAAATATTAACTACTTGGCCAACTCACTTTTGTCTGCCCCATGTTTTCATGTGCTGCTAAAAATAATCATTCTGAGAGATTTCTCAGTGATTCTTTTATTTCTTCTAATGAACATCTTGGTTTATGACTCAACTAACAAAACTTAGACTCACACACACTTGGTATCCTTTATACTTGGTGCGCTTCTAACACAACGTGGCCTGATGCACAGTCTATAACATTCTTCCATGAATTTACTTAGGCATGCACAAAAGTATGGAATGAGCACAGAAAAACATTTTTTGTGTGCATGCGAAAAATTGGACCCAAAACTTTGGGTGCCAACAGGCCCCCACCACTATTATCTAGCTCATCCTCGATCTAGTTTCTTTATAGTACTCAGGTGGGTATATTAAGAGAAATAATATCAAATTTCTACAAAATAGTTGTGAGGGCATAAAATGGTCTGAAATAGACACTACATTAGTGCCTCAAGAGAGAGCATCATTATCTGCTTTTTTTTGTGTGTTAGGATGACCAGGAAAAGAAAGATGTCTCGACCAGTCTAATTCTGGGGGGTTGGGGAGTGATGACAGGATGTGAAATTAGGTCTAGTATGAACATGATTAATGAGGGGAATTTTTCATGGCATGCTTTCTCTGGGGCAGGGAGTGATGGTGATGGGTAGAAGAAGGGAATCAGGTGAGCCATTGAGTACAGTCTCATCTTTAAACAAATGGGGATGGAGCATGGTGAATAATCAAATAGTGATTGGTGTAGGTGTAAGAGGAGTGGTATTGAGAAGAAAACTAGGGTTCAAAAAGGAGGGGGTTACAAATTTGATTTTTTCGAGGACATGGAGTGGGATAATAAGATCCAAGTATGGTATGACATACTAACCATATGCTGGAAGGATGCAAAGGATCATCTAGGGTTGCTCGGTCGAACTGATTATAAAAAAATCTGGAAAGCCAACTAAGGCATGCAATGATAGGGGAGAGAGAGAATCACATCGAGGAGATTGTAGAGATAAACGTTCAATGGTGATTGGGGATATGAAATATATAGGAGGGGAAGGTGAGAGTGGGGACAAACAATGTGGGGAGAGGGAAGGAGTGAAGGGAAAGTAGGAAGTGACAGTATATTGCAGTGGACGAGAAAATTGATATTGTAGATTGATCACACTAGAGAGAATTATCAGATAATGTGATGTTGCAACCCTATGTGTACTTGAAATATGTGCAAACAATTCACATCAAATGAGTGGCCTTTTTTGGAGATAAATCATCAGAAACTTCCCCAACACCCACCTAATGTGTACCTAGAACGCTAGATGAGTTTCACCATTTTTCACTCAATTTATACCACATGAGTGACTGAAATCAATGCTTACACTATCAAAATGTAATTTATGTCAACTATGATCTGTGCTAAATATTGTAAAACCTATGTTATTATTATTGTATTCATCTGAAAATATGATAAAGGATTTAAATGGTGGTTGGCACTTGAGGGCCATTAATACAACTTCAAATAAATACCATTAATGAGACCTTTGAGTGGTTGTACTTGTAGAGTTTCCATCTTGGTGGCGCCTTCTTTAATGATGTAGACTAGCTGAAACGGACCCAAACAATGCATGCATAGCTATCAAGGATGTTGTAAATATTTGTTGTCATATAAAAATACTAAATATCCTGGCTAGAGAATTTTTTGGTGAATGTTAGAGTCATGCCAAGCCTTTTTTCTAGATTTTTAGACTACTTGTCTAATATATGCCATTATTTGGTGTTCTTCGAGTTCTATAAGCTCATCCAATATGTGATGGAGTGATTGATCATTGATCATGTGAGTGGAAAGGGTGACCCAGAGGATAAGGACCATAAATTCAAATGGCATGAATGTTTCCTTTCCATATACTAATATGAATAGGGTGTGCTTAGTTATCCTTTTAAATGTGGTTTGGTAAGCCCATAGTATGGCGGGGATACGTTGATCCCAATCATCACACTACACAATACAAACTTTAGTTAAAGCATTTTCTAAAATTTATTGAAATCTTCAACCGTACCATTAACTTGAGGGTGATATTGAGTTCTCTTATGATGATGGATCATGAAATCCTAAGTGAGTTTCTAGATGGTCTTGTTCAGAAAATGTGAGCCTTGGACACTCATTAATACCGTGGGACACCTGAATCTAGTGATAATGTTGTCCAAAATTAAGCACGTTGTAGTATCGGTTGTACCATCCTTGACTAGCACGACTTCATCTCATATTATTAGATACTCCATTACAATGATAATGTATCATGCTCCAGTGTGTCATTTGAGTGAATTAGTGGGCCCAACAAAGTCTATGGCCCATTTTTCAAAGGGATCAAATGCAGTCACTAAGAAGAGTGGGAGATCATATCTTCAACAAGGCTTGCCTAATCATTTACATACATTGCAGTGTTTGTAGTAGTATTTAGAGTTGGTTAAGAGATAGGGCCATGAGAGCTCATCACGTAGAACCTTAAGTGCAATAGACTTGTTGACATTATGGCCCAAAACAATACATTGGTGTGCCTCATATAGGAGGGATTCCCATTCATGAACCAAATCATCGTGATGTAGGATTCTATTTGCACCCAACTTATACAATTTTCTGGTAATCAACTAATAATCAACATTGTGGGTCACCAGTTAGCGATGTTGCGTAGGAGTATATTCCTTTGTATCTTTTCTGGTGATGAGGAATTCGATAATTTTTTCCAATTGAACTGGGATGAATTTGATGCAGAAAAGATACACATATGGAATTTTATCATTGAGGATATTACCATCTTCTCCCATCTCAATTTGTGACAGATCATATAGCCCCACATTGTGTTTTCCTGGTTTAACCACAACCTCAAAGTCAAATACTTAAAATATCAGCAACCATCGAAAGATGAAGGAACCCAACATGAGTTTTCTAACTAAATTCTAGAGGGTGGGATGAGTTTGGTAACAAGTAGTGGAAAAAAATTTTCAATGAATATACCATGGAAATTCTTCATTCTCGATGGTGGTGTAATTCCACTCGACATGAGATAGATTTCAACTAGAAAAGTGGACTGGATGATAAATATTTTTTCCCCTGATTGGGATAGGATGGTTCCCAATGCAACATATGAAGCATTGACATGAACATGGAAGAGATTGGACCAATCCAAAAAAATCAAAATGGGTGCAGTAACTAGTTTTTTCTTGAGGGTATAAAAATCTCGTTGGCATTCCGATGTCCATTCATATTTGCAATCCTTGCATAAAAACCTTTCCAATTGGGCCATGATCTGATCATATTTATATATGAACCATCCGTGAATTAGGGGACAACATATCCAATATGGAGACAATCTTAGTTGGATCCACAAGCAAGTCATATTTACACACAACATGGCCCAACAATATAATAAAGAGTGTACAAAAAATGTAGTTCTTCAAATTCAAAGATATCTATAGCTGGCAAGATTGATCCAACATTATTCGAAGGGATTTCATGTGTCCCTTTAAAAAACTAAACATAGTCCAATCATCCAAGTATACCTCAAGGAACTGATGGATAAATTCCTTGAACATTGTGACTAATTCCTTGAACAATGATCCTGACATCCAACATGTGATCCAATTCTTTTCACACCTTTTATTTCTATTTAGGATTTAGGCAATAGGGTATTCTCTATACTTGCTTGGCATCAGATTTGATTTTGATCTTCATATCTCCCAACGATCCCACGATTTCGTTCATCCCAAAAAATCTTTAAGGAAACAAGTCCTCATATTCTTTAAGGAAGTCAACAACTTGGGTGATTGTCTCCTTATCCCATAAATTTAGAATGTTGGCCATGTTGGGTAATTATTCTATTCCAATATTGTGTTTCTTAGTATTTATGGGTCTATTATAGTCTGGTGTGGTTGTCTCAACTTCTTTCCCCTTTAGTGCACATTCTCCTTTGGATTCTATGATCCATATGTCGCAGGGGCCTTCATCATCAATATTTTCCACATCAATCTTCCAGTAATGTACTACTTCTTTTAGCTTGGCCACCTATTGGTCGTATGAGCGGACCACTACGGGATCGAAATCCTTTGTCCGTCAGTGAAAAATAAAGTCATTAACATGAATGAACACCTCACTGAGAATCATATCGTCTGAGGTGAACTAGAAGGTTGAAAGAAACTGGGAATTCATATGGGTCCACTCACTTTTTTACCTCTGGAGTTCCTCCTAGATGCACTAGTTTCTAGGAATCATATCCATAATATGGACAAACTGATGGACCCATTGGGCTTGAGGGATGGTCTTAGAAGTCTAGCATCATTCAAAAAATGAGATATGTTCTTGAGGATCCTCAATGGCCTTATATTAGTTGGTTAGTTCAAAGTCAACAATGGGCTAGAAACAATCTTTTATAAACTTGGCTACATGCTCCCAGCTCTAAATATTTGGGCAATGGGTCACTCACCACCGCGTAAGGGTTCATCGAAACACAAAATCAATGGCCTGAGGTATTTTCTATGTGGCAATGGTTTTATCCATTTGTAACAACAATGTCTCCACTAGTATGGTTCATCAAACTGTGGGGCATCAAAAAGTTCAGACTCAGTCCATCGTACTTCCTGTAACACATCCTAGCCACCCCTAGGTCAGGCTATGCCACCTTCAAGCCCACCCCTGAACTTCATTCTCTTACCAATACCTTTTAAAATAATAATGACACATAAAAAAAATATTTAACAACATACATAACAATAACCAACAAGCATGCATACTCTAAAGATTCAATCATTAGATAAACAAATACATAGCGGAATAAATTCATATACAGATAATTAACACCATAATAGAGAGAACTTATCTTTATAAAATATGACATCAACTGGCTACAAACCAAGGACGTTTCACCCAACCGTAGACACTACTACTCCAAATCTCAACAACATTGTAACCCCTGAGCTAGGGCTATGAATCCACAAGGATAGTTCCAGAGTGTTACATGGCTTTCCCAACACTCACAATAGAGTGTTACATGGCTTTCCACAAGGAGTACCTCACAGGATTTCATACCCAACTCTTGTCTACCCACCCCGCACCACTCAAGAGAATGGATCTCCACCCTTCTCTGCCACATAGTCCGTCAGGCAATCCTTCTCCTTATTTTGGGATCCAGTACAACTGGTCCAGAATATCAATGTTGTAACTCTCAGGACTCGCAGTTGTGAAAAACACTCAACATGGGCCAACGCATATCAGACATGCAAGCCTCAAGTCATGGCTAGATTACACCAATGACCACTATAGCCAACAAAATTGTGGCTAATATTTGGCAGTTCATTTAACTTTCCCCATCCAAGATGTGGATGAGGATGGTTCCATGAGTAAAAGGTAAGGACGAAAATGAATGAATGAGTGAGAAAGTGAATGAACGCATAAGCAGATGAAGGAGAGAACCAACTATCAGCCAAAGCCCCCAATAGTCCAAGGGCGGTTTAAGTATTTCATGGGGAATCAAGAACCTCATGCCCTCCCCCAAGAAGCTCACATAACTGATCCCCTCCCTTATACAAAAATGGTAAATATAATAGGAAATAACATTTATCCCCTCAAGCCCCCTCTCTTGTGGAATCATAGCCCCCTATAACTCTAGTCCTTATCCGTCTAGTAGCCAACGATGTGTTTATTATTAATAATGATCAAAACATTACATTTCTTGGGCACACTGGCCTTTTAATAATTTTTTGGGTGCTCTAGCCTCTTAGCATTGTAACAATACATTATTTAAAATGGGGGTTCATAACCCGGGGTGTTACATCCCCTCCCCCTTATTTTGGCACTCTCCTTAGTGCATATACAATATAGAGATCAAAATCTCAAATTTTATTCAAAAAACTATGCATACTTTTTCCGCATGGCATCTTCATGCTCCCAAATAGAATCTTTAGGACCGTAGCAGGTCCATTGATCCTTTACTAGCTCTATAAATCGATTCCATGGCATTTTTACCTTTTTGTGCAATACCCACACTAGTTGAACTTGAATGTCTCCCTCTGTCTCTACCTGAATCATATGCCAATCAATAACATGGTTAGAATCATGTACATATTTATTTATTAAAGAGACATGAAATACATTATGCACATTCATGGAAGCAAGCAATGCAAGCATGTATGCAACTGGCCCTATTCTGTCCAATATTTCAAATGGACCACAAAATCTAGCTGTCATCTTTGTACAACTACCAAATTTCAAAGAGATTTTCTTGGGCTTCACTTTAGAAAGTACATTCTCCCCTACTTTAAATTCTCTAGTTGGCATGTTCTTATTTGCATAAAATTTATATCTATCATTAGTTGCCTTTAAATTCCTCTTGATCTTAACCATCTGGTCTTCCATATCCTTGAGCAACTCTAGCCCATGTACCACTCTATCTACTGGGTTGTCCCAACTCACTGGAGTATTTCATTTCCTACCATACAAGGCTTCAAATGGGATCATTCTCAATGAATCTTGATACCCATTATTATATGCAAACTCGACCAAGTGCAAGTAATCTTCCCACTTAGACGGATTATCCATCACATACTTTCTCAGCATGTCTTCAATTATTCGGTTGATCCTCTCTATTTGTCCATATGATTGGGAATGGTATGTTGTGCTAAAATTTATATTTGTACCAAATACTTTAAACAATCCCCTCCAGAAATTGGAGGTAAACTTTCTATATTTGTTCGAGACAATTGTCCTAGGTATCCCATGCAACCTAGCAATCTCTCTCATGTAAATTTCTGCAATATTAGTCATTGTATTCGTTGTCTTTTCAGGAAAAAAATGAGAAGCCTTTGTTAATTTGTCAACCACCACCATGATTGAATCGTGTTGCCTTGTTGTCTTGGGTAATTTAGTTATGAAATAAATGTTTATCACCTCCCATTTCTTCTCTGGGATTGGTAATGGTTGCAACAAACCCATTGGGTGCCTATGCTCAACCTTCACCTTCTGAGATTCCATACATCGAGCGATGTAATTAACAACATCCTTTTTAGTTCCTAGCCAAAATAATTGGCTTCTTACTACTGTAATTGTTTTTTGGTACTCGAGATGTCCATCATAAGGAACATCATGCATTTCCTTCAATACCAAATTCCTCAGTTCTCCAGAACTAGGAACGTAGATTCTATTCTTGTGCATGAGTAATAAATCTTCCTTTATCTCATACTCCTTTAATTTTTGTTGTACATCTCCTTGTTGTAAGCTTTCCTTTACCTGCAGGTAATGTCGATCTGTAACAAGACCATCTAAAATTCTACTCTTCAAGTCTGACTTATGCATACTGACATCAGTATCATGCATGAGATGCACTCTTCTACTAAGTGCATCGACAACTTTATTCTCCTTACCTTTGATATGCTTGATATCGAGGTCATATTCACTTAAAAATTCTAGCCATCTTGTTTGCCTGGCATTCAAGGTTGGTTGTTCAAAATGATACTTTAGGCCAATCCAGTCTGTCCTTAATTCAAATCTATTCCCCATGAGATAATGCCTCCACATCCTCAAGGCGTGGACAATGGAAAAAATCTCCAAGTCATGTGTGGCATAGTTCCTCTCATGCTCCTTAATCTTTCTTGACTCATAACCAATGACATGTCCATTTTGAAAGAGGACTCCCCCAAGTCCTTCCTTATATGCATATGTACATACCAAAAAACTTTCATTTGGATCAACAATCTTTAACACATGTACACTAGTAAGTAATTCCTTCAACAGATTAAAATTATCTTCACACTTAGGTGTGCATTCGAATTTAGTTTCCTTCTTTTTCAAAGAACTGATGGGATGAGAAATATTACACAACCCTACTATGAACCTTCTATAGTAACCAAAAAATCCCATAAAAGATCTGACTTCTAACACATTTCTAGGCATTAGACTGTAACGACCCCATCGTTACGACAACAAGCGATTTTTATTTTTTGTTTTTAGGAGTTAAGAGGCAACAAGCAATGACGAAAACAATTTAACCACACCAATGACGATGAACACAAGCACGTAGTCCAGGCAACAGGTTACTATGACACCACACACATGCACAAAGACAACTGACAAAACATGCATAGATAAACAAGGAGGATGACTACCCACCTGACACAACACGACCATGCCTACAAGCTAACGGACAAAATCCCTGTCCCGACATCACAACCTAGATGAACGAAGACTAGAACCTCAAAGTGCACATACCTAATGCCTGGAGGCGTTCGACCCTTGTGCTAAAAGAAACTCGCATGCTCGACAACACTCACACAAAGGCACCTACTCCGGACAAGATCTCATTCATCGTTATCCCCCAAGGCACACCATGATCCCCTCATCATGAATCATGTCATTCCCAGGTGATAGATGCATCAATAACCTTGGCACAACACATCCTATCTGAACCAAGGAATCTAGATAAATCCGACGCACTAGAAACTGAATACTGAGAAGAAACCACACCCATACCCCAACAACAGGTTGACGAAGTGCTGGAACGAAGACAAGGGATGACGCAAGACAATTCTCGACATCGTCCATGACCAAACCAATCCCCCAGTCGAACTGGTCAATGATTACAATCTATTTTAACATGAGTTTCCATTCTAGATGAGGAACATCTAAGTTACAACTAGTCATTAACTTAAATAACAACATTAACAATCTTAAAGTAGAATTCTATCATTATAACACTTAGGAACAATTAAATCTCAACATGTATTCTAGTTATACTGACTGAACTAACAATGCTAGTTGTCTACTATCATTGAGAAGGAAATTGCTTACTATTAACATCGTTGTAGCATTTTAACAAGGAAATTAACATAGCAGTTACATAACAATTAATATAGCAGTTAACAAGGAAATTAACATAATGAATAACATAAAAATTAATTTAGCAATAATAAGATAGTTGTTATAACAAGTAATATAGCAATAACAAGGCATTTAACATGCTAGTTAACATGCAATTGATATATCAGTAACAAGGCAATTCACATGACTGTTAACATAAAAAATAATAGCGCAATAACAAGGTGATTTACCTAATTGTTAACCATTTAACTCGTTGTGGCATTTAATCAATAAGAATGAATCTGCTGACCATTAACATTGTTGTAGAAATTGTTCTGGATATTAATAACGCAAGTAATATAGCATTTAGCATTGCACTTAATATGGCAATTAACAACAAAAAGGAACGGTCGACCATTAACGTTGCAGTACCAATTGTTCTGGCATTTAATATGACAAATACATAATAATGAATATAGCAATAACAAGGAATTTACCTAATTGTTAACCATTTAATTCGCTGGAAAAAATCAAGTCAATTAACTGACCCAAGATATCGTTGTAGCCATTATTGTCATTTCTAGGTTAAAGGGGTAGTCAACAATTGAGGCAAACTTTGAGGCCTTTCAACCACAAACACAGCCCACAATTAGTGGCGAATTTGGGGTGGATAACAGGAAAAGAAAACATCTAAATCATGGCAATTTCGTGGTCAATTAAGGCAGCAACACAATCATCAGTTTTAATATAAAAATTTGTGGGCCTTCAACAGGAAAACACAGACAAGTTTTTTAAATGCAAAAGTGGTCGATTCACAACAAGTAAATTTACGATTTAAATGGATAAATTCGTGGGTGATTTCTATAGCAACACGGTTAATTTTTAATTATCAACCATGGTCATTCCAGCAAGTAAATTTACGATTTAAATGGCTAAATTCATGAGTCATTTCTACAACAACACAGTCAATTTCTAATTATCAAAATTGTGGTCATTCCAACAAGTAAATTTATGATTTAAATGACTAAATTCGTGGGTGATTTCAACATCCACTCAGTCAACGTTTTCAAGAAAAAAAATCGTGGGCGTTAACAAGAACTCAACAAACGGTTTGGAGCAATTTCATGGGAAATCAAGTCTGGTAATAAAAACCTATGTAATAAAATCGTGATGATATAACTGTGGTAACCATGTAGAAATAAAAATCCGTGACAATCAAATCATGGAAAAAAACTATGTATTAAAATTGTAGAAATTAAATTTGTGGTAACAACAAGAAACACAGACAATGATAAACATTTTCAATCACCTGGGATACCCAAAAACATAGACAGAGATAAAAATATCCCTTTTGATTCAAGGCATGGAAAAAAATCCTCGCCCAGAAAAAAAAATGCAGCCAGGGATCGATAATTTGTTTTTCATGAATTAAGAGCATGGAGAAAAATAAATCACAGGCCAAGAAAAAATTGTAGACAAAAATGACAATTTTTTTTTTTTTTTTTCATTTCCATGATACAAATTATAAAAATGCAGAGATTAAAAATTGATCCATCAATATTTAAACATGGGGTAAAACGAGATAACGATGAGATATGAACATGTCGAGTTTAAATAACAACTTCACCAACAATCAAATTTGCAGGGTTGAATAAACGCTTCAGGGCGCAAGGCAAACCTTCAACCAAGGAAAAACATTAGAGGTAGATGGTTGACAAGTGCGTCCTTTGCTCATCATCCTCGCACAGAAAACCAGGGTGTTGAGATCCATAGGTCTATTAACGCCGAAGCAACAACCATAGAACAGTTTCCTAGATAATTGCTCAGGCGAGGACTGATGAGCAAGGGATGAAAGGAAAAAAACCACAATTGTCACAATCAATACACCACAAGGTGGTCAAGACATGTGGGGAAATGAAGGCCATGGGAGTCAATCAATCATCAATCTAGGCTATGAAAATTTCATTCATCAATCTAGACAATCAGTTTACTTACCCAATTAAACATGTAGATCCAAGCATAAATCCTACAAAAATGAAGAGAGTGTATCGTTTCCTAATCACCCACTTTGAGTTGAGATCCCACGTGCTTTTTGCAACTCTCACTTGTCGACCGATGATACTTCACTGGTACCTCTCATCCAATGCTAGGGATACTCTTCTTACCCCTTAGCCGCCTGAGCCATAAAGGGGCCACACACACTATCCAGAGATTCAGCTATCTCCCAACTTGCCTCACAAGGCTGAGCTACCACTCCTCACCGAGTTGGGTATCCCAACTCCCATAAGCTAAGTCAGTCAAGTATAGATTTAT
Organism: Picea mariana; assembly: GCA_032191745.1. Lineage (NCBI taxonomy): Eukaryota > Viridiplantae > Streptophyta > Pinopsida > Pinales > Pinaceae > Picea > Picea mariana. The sequence goes on from JASDQU010735368.1 coordinate 219,509, forward strand.
GCAGTGTAATGTTACACAAAACAAAAGAGATCATTCCTCCTTCTCGTCCCTTCATTATATAGAGTTTCCAACCCCTTTACCTTTCCAAAATCCCATTTAAATTAATGTTTAATAAATTAAATCCTAAAAATCCTCCCCGAACAAGTGTCACCCATCCCCTTCATTCCTCCATAAATTAATTTCTTTAATTAATTAACTACCCCTATTTCCCTCACCCACCTAGAGTCACTCCTAGAATCTCTCCTAGGTGTCCCCAAATTCCCTTACTGGTTTTAATGACTTTCCCCATTATTAAATTGCTAGTTTAGTTTAGATTAGAAAGCTCTTAAATGCTAGAAACCTTACTAAGTTTGACTTTCTACTTTTCCCCTTGTGTTTCCCTTTTCTTTTTATGTTTCCCTCTTTTCCTAGTTTCCTAAATATTTTAGATTTCCCTCTTTCCCCTTTTCATTTAGAACTCAAATTAGCAGGTGTATAAATTAACTTTTTCCCTTTTCCATTTTCCCTTTTTAATTAATAAATTTCAAATTATCATAAAATAATAAAACAATTAATTCCGTTTTTAAATTTTATTCCAACAAATTTTTATGAATCAATTAAATTGCTTACTCCCTTCTTGTTACAAGATTTAATGAAGATTATATTTATTATTTATTTTTTTATTTT
>JASDQU010735368.1:223428-258089 GCA_032191745.1 Picea mariana
CCTAGACCTAAAGAAAAATCGGTGGTAACCTAAAAATGGGTATACAAGATCAAACATGCAGTAGACGAAAGTGTGGATAAATACAAGGCAAGATTCATGGCCAGGGGGTTCTCCCAGAAGGAGGGAGAAGATTATGATGAAACCTTTTCTCTGGCGGCTAGGTATACCTCCATCAAAGCTATCATATCTCTTGTTGCTTCAATGGGATGGAATCTACATCAAATGGATGTAAAGACAACTTTCCTCAATGGAGCTATTGAAGAAGAAGTGTATATTGAACAACCTCAAGGATTCGAGGTACATTCTAGAGACACTCACATTTGCAGATTGAAGAAATCTCTATATGGACTCAAGCAAGCTCCAAGGGCTTGGTACGCTAGAATGGACAACTATCTAACAAGACTTGGTTTCTCCAAGAGTCATGCAAATCCAAACCTTTATTACAAAGTCGTGGATAACGCACCTGTGATTCTACTATTATATGTTGACGATCTATTCATAACATGTGAAGAATCTCTCATTATCTAGTGAAGAAGGAATTAGCTTTTGAATTTGATATGAAAGATCTAGGTCTCATGCACTATTACTTGGGACTAGAAGTATGGTAGAAGCATGGTGAAGTATTCCTTGGACAAGGAAAGTACGCAATAAAGATCCTTCAAAAGTTTGGAATGATAGACTGTAAGTCCATGGACACTCCTATGAATGCAGATATAAGAAAATTGAAAGTCCCAGATTCCGATCCAGTAGATCCATCTCTATATCAACAACTAATTGGGTCATTGATGTATTCGGTAAATACTTGACCAGATATTTTCTTTGTCGTAAATACATTAATTCAATTCTAGGTGGAACCTAGACAAGAGCATTGGATAGATGCAAAGCATGTCCTAAGATATATTTGTGGGACAATAAACTATGGCTTAAAATATACCGCATCCAATGACATATAACTTTATGGATTCACAGACTCATATTAGGCAGGAAGTGTAGAAGATAGAAAAAGCACTTCAAACATGTGTTTTAGCTTGGGCTCTGCTATGATATCTTGGGGTAGCAGGAAACAAAATTCTATCGCACTCAGCACAACAGAAGTAGAGTATATTGCATCATGTGAAGCATGCACTGAAGCAATCTAGCTAAGTTAATTTACGAATTATTTGATCAGATTCCAGAATCGACCATAATACATTGTGATAATCAGAGTTGTATAAGATTATCAGAACACCCCATGTTTCATGAAAGGTCGAAACATATTGAGATCAAATACTACTTTATTCGAGACAAAGTTCAATAAGGAGAGGTAAAACTCGAGTATATCCCCACTGATGAGCAGACAACATGCATCCTAACAAAACCTCTATCCAGAATTGAGTTTGCATATTTTCGAGAGAAGATGGGGATCATGGAAATAACTCCATTAGCTGAAAGGGAAGACTCTCCAAGTTAGGAGAAATCACTGAAAAATATTATTGAAAACATTTATTTTTGTGACTAAATGGCTCTCCATATTAGGAGGGAGCACTAAAAATATTATTTATCTTTGTAATGAAAAATAGTCCATATTGGACAGATTCTTTCCTGTTCAGAAAGTGGATTGAGATTTTTTATGGACAGTGACTTCCCATTGTGGTTAGCATGGGAAGTAGTCCAAATCCTGATGTATCATAGACAGTGACTTCCCATTTTGGTTAACATGGGGAGTGGTCTAGGGTAGTCTCTCTTCTTGAGGGTTACTCAAGAAGACTGGCTCGCCTCGCCAGACAAGGATTTCTCATTGTGGTTAACATGAGGACTGGTCTTTTTTGGAGGTTGATACAAGACAATCTTTTCCTCTTGTGGTTAACAGAGGAAATGGTCTGGACAGTCATTCCGTAGGGTTTATACATTCTCTCTAGGGTTCACTTTGATTAGTGTAGAAGGAATGGCCCAGGGTGGGGAATGGTCCAAGCTCAACAATCAGGGATAGACATTCCTTAGGGTTTATACATTCTCTCCATGGTGCACTTTGATTAGTGTAGGAGGAATGGCCTAGGGCGGGGAATGGTCAAGGCTCAGTAATCAGGGACATTCATTCCTTAGGGTTTATACGGGTTTATACATTCTCTCTAGGGTGCACTTTGATTAGTGTAGGAGGAATGGCCCAGTGTGGGGAATGGTCCAAACTCAGACATTCCTTGGGGTTTATACATTCTTTCCAAGTGCACTTTGATTAGTGTAGGAAGAATGGCCCAGAGTGAGGAATGGTCCAGGCTCAGAAATAAAAAACAATCATTCTTTCTTGTTTGAGAAGAATAGAGAAGATAGCCCATTGTCGATGTTCTATACTGAGGGAAGATATTCTTTTAGATCTCACAAACGTGAGTGAAAGATTGACCCAGATGATTCAGTTTATTTTTAACAATATTTTCTATGCAAGTTGTCATCAGATGATTGTTATGGAGACTGCCTGTCTCCAGATAGTAGAGATATACTACTGTGGTGGATATGTTTCACTAGTTGTGACTACGTGTCATGGTTTGAGTAGTTATGTACTACTGTGAATAGACAATTGTGTTCTATAAATTAAACTTGTACCAGTTGTCATAGGAGATTATCCAGTTGGATAATAATGACAGTGCTCATGTTGCTACCAGTTGAATGGTCTGTTGTGCTCAAGACCATACCTCCCTAGCTAGGAGGGAGTGTTAATATTATGGTAGCTTCAATAGGTATGAACCTCTATTGTGACCTATGATGAGATTAGAATATTCCAGAAGGAAGTAAAGAAGTAAAGGAAACCCTATACAAGTTGTTGGTTGCGGAAATATAATTAATATGAATTAATTAGTACCCAAGAGGAGAAGTCGGCCCCAGTAAATCCTACCAGACTACTATAAATAAAAGGTGCCATTTCTCATTATTTACATCTCAGCAGTTGCAGAGAGAGCTAGATCTGCGCAGGTGCAGTGGAAGTTTTGTGAGCAAGTCTATGGGAAAGTGTGCACCAACTTCTAGGTGGGAATATCTGATCAGCTTAGTTTCTATTCTTTCTTGGTGCATTAGCCTCTCTTGGCTATTGGATTGCTACCAGGATTCTCTTCTCTGTCAAGGTCAAGGTGCTCGGAGGGTGGCTTTAGCCTATGGTTTGGTGGAAAGGGTATTGTCAATGGTAAAATGAGCACAATCTTCTATATTCTAATAGTGTGTGACCCCTTTACTCCACATGTGAGTCTGGTTGGAAAGATACCGTTAGCTTGCATCGAACATCATCGAATCATGTCAACAATATATCCATAATAATATCATCTAATCATATGCACTAATATCACATATAAAACAATCAAACCCCAATAGTACCCTCCCCGACTCGATCTAGATTCCAAGGGGTTCCCTCGATGCCTCTGCATCCTCGAGGTCCAAAATCCTGTACACTCAGTAAAATCGAGTCAATAACACCTGTCTATGTCAATACAGTAAAACAACATGTCATCAACCCATAATGATTCATAATCAAAATCAAAGTTTTAATAGCATAGAATCTAGATCACTTGTGAGCAAGTGTCCTCAAAGAATAAGTTCGCTCAGTGCACAAGAGCGAGATGTTACATGGACATCCTCTAATGGCTTCAATATTCTCTGGATCTAATACTATGCCCTTTTCTAAACAATATGTCCCAAGTAATGGATCTACTTTTGATAAAAAGAACACTTACTCAACTTGGCATACAACGGATGTTCTCTCAGCACTTGCAAAACCAGTCTTAAGTGATGTTCATGCTCCTCTTCAAACTTAGAATAGATAAGTATGCCATCCAAGAATACTATGACAAACTTATCCAAATAAGTTTTAAATATTCCATTCATTAATCACGTAAAGACAGTTGGTGCATTGGTTATTCCAAATGGCACCACTACAAATTCATAATGCCCATACATGGTCCTAAAGGTTGTCTTATGAATGTCTTCTTCCTTGATTCTTACCCGATGGTATCCCAACCTCAGGTCAATCTTTGAAAATATCTTTTCTCATATTAGCTAATCAAAGAGGTCATCAATTCTGGGTAGAGGATACTTGTTCTCTATGGTATAATTGTTCATTTGTGAAAGTCAATACACAACCACAAGGTTCCATCCTTCTTTTTGAAAAAAAGTACTGGTGCTCCCCGAGGTGAAACACTTGGACGTATGTACCCTTTCTTCAACAATTCCTCCAACTAAATTTGTAATTCTTTTAACTCTGGTGTGTTGTTATAACAAGATTTTCCTCACCATTTATATCTTGCATAGAGGGCCTTTTTCCATTTCCCTATGCAGAATTATTATCCCCTTTTGATGAATCCATAGATAAAAATATACATTTTTTCACATATATGCTCCCTATCTACTATGCAAGATGTGTATATGCTTGTTGATCCACTACAGCCTGTGTACATCGATATTTGTGCCAGAAAATAAAAAATGAGGTCGAGTTTCCATGTCACGACAGGAGATCTCTGTTCCTTGGCCTTCCATATACTGGAAATGTTTCAAATCAACCCTTCAGTTGCATCTTGAAGTCTATAAGAGAACAATGTCAACCTGTGGAAAAGAAGGGGAAAGCATTCAACTTTGAGAGAAAAGTTACTTTAGAGAAATTGCTTCATATTGAGTCTGCATCCCTCTATCCCTCAAGTATGAACACGGTTTTCATCCCCCAAGCTCTTTCCCTATTGTTGAGAGGACCTCAATGCCTCTTTCCTATGATCTTTCCTTTGGTGGAGGATTGAAGTGGTAGAGACCCAGTTGGAAGGAACTTGGTTTCTTGGTTTCGAACTGTGCCGACATGGAAGTCTGTATCATTGTCACTTCTGTTGGTCAATTATTAATAGAAATATTCCTTTCTCGTCCTATTGATATCTTGCAAATATATGATTACTATCCATGGGTGTGTTTTTAATGTTTATTAATGGATTGTGTTATCTGATGTGCTAACCCCTTTTATATTATCATTGTGTACTTGCTCTGCTTGTTTGTTGAGAACTTCTTATAGGTATAAATCTTTGGGTCAAAGTGCTCAATGGTGGAACATCATCAAACATTGGATCGAGATAGGCCTCTTTCTTATATTGCACATTATTTTATATAGCATATGTTGGAATTGAGTTGATTTCTACAGTCATACATGTCTGTTGTGGTTTACCCTTGGCCATGGAGAGTTCCTCCCTTGTAACATGTGCTCATGTTGTAAGGTGTTTCTGAAATCAGAGAAACTCCTAGCACTAAATCAATTGAGAAATCTATCTCCCTTCTTGGTGGAAACTATTTCTTGGAATACATCTTCAAATTATTGTAGTACTGAGAAATATTCAAGGCTTTGCCCCTTTGTATTTTTTGGCTCTTCCACATGAGTTGCATACAATTGATGCCCTTTCCTAAAACATCTCTTCAGTTGTAAGGGTGATATCTCCCTTATAGATATGGGTCTTGGAACTCCTTTCAGAGTTCTTTGTTTTCCATATCCATCAAGACATGTAAATGTCTTGCTATGACAATCTAGGAAAATATGATTCTTTTCTAGATAATACATTCCAATTAGAATATCATAATACCCCAATGGTATGATATTTAGATCAGCATTTGTATTCACAGCATTAAGACTTATGGAACAACTTTGGACCATATCATGGATTCTCCTTTAGGTTCCAATGGCTAGCTGAACCAAACTTGATTTTCCAAGCTTACTTTTCTCCAAATGTAATCTATCCACTATTTTAGGATCAATGTAACAATGACTTGCTCCTGAATCAATTAAAATAGCAACGGGTTGATTTATGATCTTACCTTTCACCTCGATCATATTGGACTGGTACTCTGCTTGTCAATCATATAAAGATGCATAGATTCTTCCTATATCTTCAATTTTTGTAGCCTCTTTTATGTTGTGCATGTTCTTCACTCTATCCTTTCCGTGGGGGAAATCCGAGTACATGTGATCTTCTTTGCATCCCCAACACTGGATAGGTGGTCTTCCCATTTTTCCCAAGGAGTATTCTTTCTTGGATTCACCCTTCATATACAAATCTTGATTACTTCTATTAGGGTCATTCCTAATGAAGGGAGGTTTGAATCCTTTCCTCCTCTGATTGGAATTATCCTTCCTCTTATCCTTCCAAGATTTTTGGAGGGATTCTCTTCCTTGTCCTTGCTCATATAGATATTTTTCCTTCCTGATGGCCTCAGTCAAGGTCTTGGGCTCATCATACCTAATATTTTCTTTATAAAAGGTTGGAAGTCCACTAAAAAATCTATGTATCTTTACCTTTTCATCATTTATAAACCCAACATATTTTAACAATCCTAAGAATTTCTTCTCATATTCTGCCATAGTCATGCTTCCTAGCCTCAATTCAAATAACTCTTGCATTTTCTTTTCATAGAAATGCTCTAAGAGGTACTCCTTCTAGAATTACTTATTGAAATTCTTCCAAGTGATCCTACTCTCATTAATATGTTCAACTTTCTTCGGTTGATCCCACCACATTGCATCTTTCCTATGTAAATGGTAGGTGGAAATCCTAGCTTCCAAGTTGGATGAATAGTTATGAAACTAAAAATATATCTTGAGTCCAAGCAACCATGCTTCGACATCATCTTCCCTTTATTTTTCACCATCAAAAGAGGGTGGCTTAAGCTTCCTCACCTCTCCTTGCAAACCATCCACTCCATGTCTCCTTCTCTGGTTCCTAACATGAGACACCCCTAGACTGTTTATGGGATCTTTTGATACATAAAACTTTCCTTCTAAGTATGGAGGTGAGTGGTGTCTATGAGTTATGCTGGAACTTCTCAAATGACCAGCTCTTCCACGATCCTCTCTTATTTCACGAAACCTGCCTTCTTCCTCTTGTTTTGAGTTTGATCAATTCATCATTTGCCTCTACAATTGATTTAAGCTCTGCAACACTCAAGAAATTATCTTACTTTTATCTCTCATCAACTCTCATTGTCTGGTTTGTAGATCTGCACTTCTATTTTTAGACTTCTTACCATTTCTATTAATGTTTCCTGCTCTCCTCTTCACTTGTTTCCATTGGAATCTACCTCTACATTACAAACTTTGGTATTCACGCCTTCGGCCTCCTTATCATGGTTGGAGGATCCCTTTCCTTATTCCATTTCTTCAATACACATTATAAGTTGATGTGTTTAAACCCCTTAATTCTGCAAAATGTGAAAGCGACCATTTTTTTAGAATTAACCATATGATAAACAAAATTTGCCAAACGATGATACAGGTCCAATTCATGAAGAACATGTATGTATCAATATGTACTGTATAACACTTCCATGTTATCCCTTAGCCAATACAAAATTTAATTTTTCACATGAACTCCCTTAAAACCACTTCCCCGAGTGACCACGGCTCGAAACTACAACCAAATCCTTCCTGGTGCTTCACAACTTTAGAACCTTCAACCAGGGCTCGATCAACGGTCCTCATCCTCTTTCATAATCAATGATCGAGATCCACTTCAGGACTATGACTTTCATAAGTTCGTCACCTTTGACCTCCGCTTCTTCCTGGGGTACTTTGTACTTGAATTTCTAGATCAGGTGCCACAAATCTCATCAATCAACAACTCTAGTCCACTTCGGGACTTCAACCTTCGAAAATCTCAACTTCTACTGCTTGCTTCCTCCTGGAACGCTTTTACCCAGATTTAATGATTTTTCAACACGTATCATCCAACAGATCGACGACCATGAATTCCTTTGGATTTTTGGGCTTCAGGAATTTCAAACTCTCTACCTTCAATTTCTCTAAGATTTCTTTCAGCTGAAGTCAACGATCTGTCAACGTGTGTCCCTCACAGATCAACGATTGTGAATCACTTAGGCTATTTCAGAGTTCTTAACCCAACTTGAACTATCATATATTTTTCCTCTGGAGTGCCTAGTCTCCAAACTTCATGATTTGTCACCACGTGGTGAAATACTAGAAGTGGACATGTGGCCCAATCAGGTGGGTGACATGTGTCATGTTCTAACTAACATTTCAATCCTACATATACTCAAAACTTACTAACACATGGCAGACATCCCATGTTTCCACATCATCTCAGGTGACGTCTACAAGCCACGACACTTCAGAATTCTGGGGTCCACATCACCTCCAGGTGATGTCATCCTACCCCACCACTTCGGCTCTTTGGGCTTCGAGAGTTTCCACACTAGCACATTTCCAATTCTCCTAAACTCTGAATTCTAGAACTAGCCAATTTTCTGACATGTGTCTCCCTTATCGGACAGTCTGTATTAACCCCTGAACTTGGGACTTCGGGATATACTGCTGCAAAGATCAATGGTTCTTTTTTATCTAAGATCAACGGTCCTCAATTAATTTGGGACTTTGGGTAATTCTTTCCCTAGTGATTCACTCTGCAAAATCTTCGACAGTACTAAGTCTCTTAAGTAAGAGATTCAATGCTGCATGTCCTTATTTTTGGACGGTCCAGATGAACTCCGTGATTTGGGCCTTTGGGAGTTGTGGATTTTTGCATCCATATTTCTTCTGAAGTGGTTATCCACTGGAGTGCAGGATCTCCTGCCGTGTGTCCACTTCGATCAATAGTCTAGATTTACTTCATCTCTTCAGATTCTCAATGTTCGAGCACTAACATGTCACATCACTTAACGCTTTTCAATTTATGGGGGCACACATCAACAGTTTGGAGTAACCTGTTTTTCACCCCGCAATTCGTCTGATGCTGACACATAACCCCTCACTGAAGTTGTGGTTTGTATTATGGGTCTGCCTTGGAGAATTAAATCCTGTGAAACTTGGTTCCCCACAATGCCTCTTGGTCGTTGATCTCTCTTTCAATGAGATCTGACGGTTGTGACTTAACCTTTGCTTCTCTTTCATTGGACAACTCTTGTTCACTTTCCCTTTGATCCAATGATCTCGGATCTCTCTTGATCTGATAGTGGCGATCGCTCCTAAATTTCAAGGGGACGGTCATGATACTTTGAACCCTTATAAAGGATCTATAACGTTCTAACTCCTGCATAGATTCTGCAATGCCATTCCTCCTAATATTTTCAACTTCATGGTCATAATTTGATCTCAACCACGAGACTTTGACCAACAGAACCGACTCATACCGGCCTGATGTTTCAACCAGAAGCTCTCATACCAATCTATAACACACCCTGGCCACCCACAAGCTAGGGTACGCCACCTTCAATCCCACCCCTGGACTTGTTTCTCTTACTGATACCTTTTAAAATAATAAATACGCAAAAAAGAAAAGATTTAACGACATGCACAACAATAATAAGCAAGCATGCATACTCTAAAGATTCAATCATATGATAAACAAATACACAACGGAATACATTAATATAAAGATAATTAATACCATAATAGAGAGAAGTTATCTTTATAAAAGATGACACCAACGGGTTGTAGCCCAAGAACGTTCCACCCAACCGTAGACACTACTGCTCCAAATCTCAACAACATTGTCACCCCCGATCAAGGGCTATGAATCCAAAAGGACGATTCTAGGTGTTACTTGGCTTCCCAAACTAGTCATCCCTCAAGATCTAATAGGATTTCCAACCAGTCACAACAATCCAAGTACCTATCCCTCTTCTACCCATCTGACACCACCCAAGAGACTAGACCTCCACCCTTCTCTGCCACGCAGTCCCTCAGAAAGTCCTTCTCCTTATTTTGGGCTCCAACACAACTGATCAAAAATATCAATGATGGAACTCTTAGGAATCACAACTGTGAACAACGTTGGACATAGGCCAATGCATCTCAGACATGCAGGCCTCAAGTCATGGCTGGATTACACCAGCGACCACTACAACCAACAAAAATGTGGCTAATATTTGGCAGTTCGTTTCCATTTCCCCGTCCAAGATGCGGATTAGGATGATTCCATGAGTGATAGGTAAGGACATAAATGAATGAGTGATTGAGCAAGTGAATGAATGCATAAATGGATGAAGGAGCGAACGAGCTATCATCCAACCCCCCAACATTCCAGGGGCGATTTAAGTATTTCGTGGGGAATCAAGAAACTCCTATCCTCCCCCAAGAAAATCACGTAATTGATCCCCTCCCTTAAACAAAAAGGGTAAATAGAATATGAAATAACATTTAGCCCCTCAAGCCCCCTCTCTTGTGGAATCATAGCCCCCTATAACTCTAGTCCTTGTCCGTCTAGCAGCCAGTGATGTGTTTATTATTAATAATGATCAAAACATTACATTTATTGGGAACACTGGCCTTTTAATAATTGTTTGGGCACTATGGACTCTTATCATTGTAACAATACATTATTTAAAATGAGGGTTCAAAAATTGGGGTTTTACACTTCCTTTGTGATTTTTATGCATCTCCTTGTTGATACCTCATAAAGCTTCTTCTTCCATTTCTCTAGTGCATTCTTTGAATCCATGTCATAATATTTAACACTCTTCTAGCTTAGTTCTCCATCTACGATGGTGTTGATATAGTCCTCCCTGTGCCCCATGACCTTGTAAATATTTTCAATGTTTGAGATCTGCGCATCCTCATCAATGGGCTCATTGTAGTGGTCACCTTCATATGGGTCTAGTGGCGTAACCATGCACATTATATCAGTTTTAAAGGACATATGTCGCTTCTTTATATTCAACATCACATTATTTTCAAAGGCCTAGTCGATTCCTAGCAATGCAGAGTAGGGATTAGACTCATCCATGATTTTAATGACTTCAAATCGACCTTCATTTTCAGTCCTTCTATACTTACTTCTACTTGCTCCAACCAGTTGATGGGATAGATCTTATATTGATTGGATAATTGGAGATAAATGGTCGACCATACCAACTTGGGCTTCCCTGTCACTTCCCAAGATTTCTTGGTCATACCATCATAGGCGCAGCGGAACTAAAACCACACATAGACACTACTTTATGAAAAGCAAGGGACACGTGAAAATATGCTCCCAAACCCTCAAAGGGGAAATTTTATTAACCAATCATTATCATATGCCTATCTATTGTACAAATGATCTCTTTTATAGAAATAGGTGACCATAACAATTATTACATAATTATATGGTTGGTTCAAACCATCTTCGAAACTATCTCCACAACTTCCTCCATAATATCTCCATGAATCTCTCAACTCATCTCCATGAATCTTTCAACAAATCTTCATATCAAAAATATATCTCATTTCTCCTCATCTCTCACTCTGATGTAGACTTTCTATAATTAGTCTACATCATTACAATTTTCATCATTTTATTCATTAAACATCAAAAATAAGAATTATTCCTTCATGTTCCCTTCTTAATGAGAAATCTTCATTAAATTGGTCCATTTTCCATCTTCTAGGTTCTTTTCCTTTATCTTTGTTTTCAATATTCCAAGATCTTTGGTATCTTCCTTCTTGTACCTACAAACATAAACAATGTTCATTGAATTCCATATAAAAGAGTAGTCATGCACCAAAATAAATGGATTTCCAGTCATTGTATCTTTCGGTTCACTAGGAAACTCTTTCGCGTACATGTTTCATCAACCATTTTTATGTCATGATATTTATACACGTACCTTTATTCTCGTGCATCACCACCACCATCATCCTCATCTTGGGTTTTCAACATACCTTTCATACATGCTCTTGATGCTCCAACATTAGACTGCCAAGGAACTAAACTCTTCATGGACTCTTGTCCATGAGTTCCCCATCATCTTGAAAACTTATATTTCACAATTTTCCACGCATGCCCCTTTTTCATGACTTTCAATCTCCTTTTCATGCTCAAATTACTCAATTCCAGACTGGCTCAAATCAGTGGTTATGCCCACAGTTTGAGCACCATGAACTTTAACAAACTATGGGGAATACATGCCTCACCAAGGTTACACTAGGTACATACCCTTTCATTTCAACATGCAAATATGAATACATGCAAATATTAGCCTTTATAAAAACCTAAGATCAAGACCTTCATCAAAACATTATACTAGGACCATTAAACTTCTTAGGGATGTCATACTTCATGGATTTATTGTATCTACATTTCAAACCACACAATAGTTTTAGTATACCTTTCTTTGCTTACTTCTTTGTTATTCACACTTCCGCTACTTCACTTCTCTTTGTCTCTTCTGCCACTTTTTTCTTTTTCCTTCTTTTCATCCTTGTTTCTATTCTTTCCTCTCACTTCTTGCTTCTCTTTGTTCACATATAGGAGTCCATCTGTCTTCTCCTTATGTCATGGACTCAACATCATCTTCATTATTCATTAGTCTCTTTTTTTTTTTCTGTCATTTGCTTTTTCCTTGGAGTCAACATCTTCATCATTCTTCATTCACCTACAGTTATATGATTACAAAAATATGTTTCTTGTTGGAGCAATGTCCCATCCAACAAGACACCTATGACCTTGGTTTGACAAACTTAATTGACGCACTAGTGACATGACTTAAACTTCACTTTACTTTGACCCCATACTCTCAACTTAACTTCAATTTATGACATAAGGTAACACTCATCATGCACCCCTTTTCCTTTCAATGAAATACAACCATAACTTTACTATTTTGACTCTGAGCTTTACTTTACTTCAATTCAGACTCTAAACTTAATTAGACTTCCTAAACTTGACTTTATCATAACTCCTTACCTCAACAATAATTGAACAAAGATTTAACTTTTAATCTAAACTACCATGACCTTTGAACTCCAAACTTAAGACTCAGACATGACTTTACTAACTCCAACATAACTTGGAAACACCACCATGAGAATTGAATACATCACCATTACATAGTGTGAGAACTCATAAAGTATCTCCACCATGAAACTCCACTCAAATATTATACACCTCAGTGACTATGCATTGCCTCTTGTTCATCCTTTCACACATGGACTCATACTTGTTCCACCTTTACATTTGAAAGAAATAGTCTATGAATGTCAAAATGGATTCAGCATGCTGAAAAACTATGGCATTCAAATTTTACAGAAATAATGATTTAACTCTACTAATCCAACCATTTCTCTCCAAATTTCGAACAAATATCCCTAAAAAAAACCTTCATTTCGTAGAGTCTTTATCTTTAACCTACTACCATTAAAAATGAGCTAGCCACCCCTTTACACTCACCAACCTTTTTAAATTGCTTTGCTTTTACCATATATTCGATGTGATGTGAAACAAATGACTCATAAATAAATTAAATACCATATTTCTCATTTCCTTGTGAATGTACGCACTTCTCTTTTGTTGATCTCAGTCTTCTAAAAAAAAATTCCTCTCCTAATGATGTCAGAGACGACCTACGTCATATGTAAACTTATGAATGCCTTCTCTAATTATCACATTAACCTTTAGTTCTGAGACTTCATGATTTATGCGGGCATCCTTTTCATTTTAGTTCGAACTAATTTTCTATTGAATCCAGCATCGTTGTAGAAAACCCACCAAGGCCTGACCTCATGTATATCACATTTCAAAATTTCTGTCTCTTCTAGCCAAGCCCGCGTAAGTTGATTTTCACAACCATATTCCAGTGTCATGTTTCTGCAATAAAAATATGTCGCTAAATATGCATCTATATGTGCAGACCCCAATCTCCTCCATAGTCATTTTCATGCAATCAGTGATACAAGACTTTAATGGCTCAGCTACACTTTGCAAATCTGAAATATCACTTCTAGCTACTGTATAGGAACTGTGAGTAATTTCGTCGGCTGCTTCATCTCTTTTTCACCCTCATAACAAAAATACCAGTAAGCCTGATTTTGTACGCTTCCTTCGTTGTCCCACGTAAAATTCATCGACAAGCTGAAGAGTTTCTTTATCAATTGTCATGGTGGTGGTGTTGTTGATTTCGCAGTCCATATTTTTTTTCCACTAGCTTGTGGGATGTTACATCCTCCTTGAAACTCCAAGGGATTCATTCCACCATTGTTGCACAACAAGATCGAAATCGATCTCTCTCTCTATTGAAGGACAAAACAAAACAAGTCTGATCCAGATGGCAGATTCATGCTACTCATCAGTATATATGATCTCTTCACAACAATTACCAAGTATTCTATGCAAGCTGATTAAGCCTTCCTCCTTGTTATCTGCCTCGTTTCAATATCTCTATTGCATATCAACAACTTTAGGCAATTTCTCCAGCAAAGATTGAGAAACATAAAAACATCACCCATCACATGAATGATTAGTCTGCTAATGCTCAATATATGTTTCATTTTCTAAAAGTTATTGTTGGCTCGGAACCTTAACCTTTTTTTCGCTGTGATACCAAAATGATACGCTCTCTCTGTGATACCAATGGTCCATTTTATAACAATAGGTGACCATAACAATCATTACATAATTAGATGGTTGGTTCAAACCATTTGGATAACTATTTCCGCAATATCTTCATGAATCTTTCAACAAATCTTCATATCACTAATATCTCTCATTTGTCCTCATCTCTGATAGACTTTCTAGAATTGGTCTAAGTCATTACAATTTTCATTATTTTATTCATTAAACATTACAAATAAGAATTATTCATTCATGTTCCCTTCTTAATGAGAAATCTTCATTAAATTGGTCATTTTTCATCTTCTACGTTCTTTGCCTTTATCTTCATCTTCGGTCTTCCAAGATCTTTAGTCTCTTCCTTCTTGTACCTGCAAACATAAACAATGTTTGTTGATGTCCATATAAAATATTATCCATCCACAATAATACATGGGCTGCCAACTGCTCTATCCATCGGTTCACTAGGAAACTATTGCTCATACATGGTTCATCAACCATTTTTCGTCATGATATGCATACATGTACATTTATTCCCCCTACTTCACGATCATTATCATCCTCATCTTTGGTTTTTATCACACCTGTAGCCATGCTCTCGATGCTCTTGCATCACTTGGGTAAGATGTTCACATCGAATCCTAGATCCAACATGACTCCATCCATATCATACCCACCAAGCTCTACTGTCAACTTAAACTCTCAGCCGATGTGTTTTTACTCACTAACTTGTGAGACATCCCTTTCTAGAAGTGGATCTGCGATGGTGGTTTCCTCTCCTTGTGATTTCATGCAAGCAATTAAGATATGAGTCAACTTACTCGCAACTTCTAGATCTCTAAGCAAGTGCAAACAACAGTGCAAGAAGGTATTGGCATGATCTTATGCTTATGGGATGTGACCAAGGTCGCATAAGGATTTTGCGCACACTATACATTGCATTTTTTCCTAGAACTATTCATAAGCTTCTTTCTCAGTGCATCATAACATAGTCTGTCTATGTGCTTCTTCTACCAATCTCTGGGTTGCATATTGGATTTCCTCGCATATGTGAATTTCCTCCAAAGATATTTGCATCACATGTTGTAGTTATTCATGTGCACATGCTTCTTTTGGCGACCTTTGTATCTCCTACTTCACTTCATCAAAAATACATTCTTCCTCTGTTGACCACTCTGCATCACCCTCTACACTTCGTCATGCAGGGATTTCCGAGGGTCATAAATTTTTGACTCGGTTATCCGTTTGGGATGAAAATTTACGAGTTGCATCTCAAATATTTCAAAACCATGCTAGTATGATCCTTCAGATCGAACATTATTTTGACACTTTTCCAAGACCAAATTCCTTCATATAAGGCCTCAAATTGAGGTTTTAGTGTTTTTACAAGAATTTTTTAATTAGTAATTATCAGTTATCTTTTAGTTTATTCACTTAATCAGAAAAACAAGTTGACATATAGTTTATCTCTAGTTACCTTTTTGATATGGGTCACTTTCAGAGTCATGTGAAAATTTTCTAAAATTAGATGTTTTTCTAAAAATTTTAAAATCAGTTGTTTTTGAAAATATCAAATATTGGTTATAAGGGGTTGAACTTCCATTGTAAAAGTTAGGATGGAGAAGAAATAAAAGAGAGTTATTTTCCATTCTAGTTTGTTGCATATTTTTTTCTATCGTGTGAATGAATCCAAGTTTATTGGCTACATCATCTAGTATCAAAGTAGGAAAATGGTTGGGAGAGGAAGAGGAAGAGGAAGAGTAGGGTATCTTGCTCATATGCATAGAGATATGCAAAACCTCCAAAGGTAAGTAGAATATATTACAAGCGTGCTAGCTAGTCAGAGAATAATACAAAGAGAAGTGTATGATGACGATACAGACTAAGGAGATGCATATCAACATACAAAACATGAAGAAGAAGAATTAGAGCGCATGAATTTTGAAGAGACGGTGCTCATAGCTCTAGAAGAGAGAAATGATGGGATCAAAATAGAATTTTCAGAATATGTAGGGAGTCTTAAATAAAAATATTTAATAGATTGGTTGAATTTCATTGACTTTTTTTTTGAATGGAAGCCAATGATAGAGGAAAATAAGGTGAAACATCCATGCACCAAGTTGAATCGTCACACCATGATATGGTGGGATCATGTGCAGAAAGAATGAGAAAAAAAAGGAAAAGACATAATTAAGACATGGAGTAAGATGAAAAAAAAAAAGAGATTCTTTTTTTCCTATGGACTATGCCCAAACCCTTTTTCGTAGATTTCAAAACTTGAAGCAAAACCTAACCACCGTGGAGGAACTCAAAACAAGTTTTATCAATTGTCCAATCGTATGGATCACTAGGAAACTAATGAGAAATTGGTTGCAAGGTATGTGAATTATTTAAAGTTTTATATTCAAAATGAATTGAGCATGCATATGGTTTACAATGTGGAATATGCATACCAATTAGCCTTAAAGGCCGAGGAAAAACAAAACCAACAATTTTCTCAAAGGAATAGAGGATAAAGGAGGGTACAACGTCTTCCTCATGGAGTGGTTTTAACTATGGATGAGGTGAATCATCCTAAGGAGATGAGAAAGAAGAATATACTCAACAAGGTAACATGAATTAGCCACAAGGAAGAGGATTTCAGAGGGGTACATGTTATGGTGGTGGAAGAGGAGGACCTTATGTGTGTTTCAAGTGTGGTGTAGAGGGTCATCAAGCATTTGAATGCCCAAATTATAACATGCAAGAGCCAAAGTAGGGACAAAAAGTAGTTTAAACTTGGTCCAAGCTAATAATGAATAAGATGGAGTAGAATCTGAATTCCCATATCATATGGGGGAAAGTCTCATGATATAGACATTAATGGTCATTCCCGAAAAGGAGAAAAGGAAGAGTAGCGACAATGAATATTCTTGTCTTCAGACAAATATTTTTTGAGCTGGATGCACTTCCGAGGGAAAGGTATGTCAAGTTATTGTTGATAGTGGTAGTTGTGAGAATATGGTTTCCAAAGAAATGATAGATAAATTGAAATTACCCTGTGAAACACATCCCCATCCTTACCGAATTGCATGGTTCAAAAATGGGAATGAAGTCACCATTAATAAAATATGTTTGATTAAGTTTTCCATCAGTAAGACTTGTAAATATGAAGTATGGTATGACGTCATTCCGATGGATGCATGTCATATATTATTGGGGAGGCCTTGGTAATATGATATAAAAATCATGCACGATGGAGGAAACAATACTTTCACCTTTTGGAAGGATGGATCGAAAGTCATCTTATTGCCCCTTAAGGATGAGGGTAAAACTGAGAATATGTTATCCAAAAGAGATTTTGTTAACGAAACAAAGGAAATAGTATTATGATATGCATTAATAGTGCAAAAATGATCCATGGAAGACATACCAATTCGTACTAAACGGGTCGAGTTACTAGAAGAATATGTTGATGTTATCCCTAATGAACTACATGATGGTCTTCCGCCAAAGAGGGATATTCAACATCACATTTACCTAATCCCAGGATCATCTTTACGTAATCAGGAAGCCTATAGGATGATTCCTACACAACATGAAGATCTCAACTGACAAGTGAAATAACTTATAAAGAAAAGTTTGGTAAAAGAAATAATGAGTCCTTGTGTTTTTCAAACATTGTTGACTCCCAAAAAGAATAATACATGGAGGATGTGCACATATAGTAGAGAAATAAATAAAATTACCATCAAATATTGGTTTTATATACCACTCTTGGATGACAAAATGGATGTGCTATCTAGAACTAAATATTTTAGTAAGATTGATTTGTGAAGTGGATACCACCATATCCGAATTCGTGAAGAGGATGAATGGAAAACTTCCTTCAAGACCAGGGATGGACTATATGAATGGATGGCGATGCCATTCGAGTTATCCAATGCACCTAGTACTTTCATTTGGTTAATGAATACTATGTGTTAGGATATTTAGACACTTAGGAGTTAGTTAAGAACAACTTGGTCTAATGTGTCATTGGTAAAAATGTGTTTCTTTAGTATGCATTTGTAGTTAGGAAATCCGATGGTCACAATATGTTTTCAACATAGAGTGAACTGATGGTTCATACTCTCCTCTCTCTTAATGGCCATTGATTGATGGCTTAGCACCCGATTGGTCCATAATATCTATTTAAAGAGAATGGAGGGTCATTTTCCGATGATTGATTGTGAGAAACTCTCTTGTAAAATCTCTCTGTAATCTTTTTCTTTGCATTAATAAACTGCTCCAAGTGGTTGCGTTGGTTGGGGCCATGGATGTTTCCCCGTAGGAGTTTCACCACGTGAAAACATCGGTCTGTTGATATTTTATCTAGTTATGTGAGTGGTTATTGAAGGTGTTAGTCCTCTTTTGGAATACATGTGTTTTGGAACATGGTATCAGAGCCTATTTGAAGACCCGCTCCTGTTGTAGATCGAGATCATGATGTCGAGTTGCCTCATCTCCATTTTTTGTCATTTTCATACATTTATGGGCTGAGATGATTGTTCCATTGCGTCTGGAGCACTCGTTTCAGTCAATAACACTTTTCATTTCACTCAAAAAGGTTTTCGTTTTCCGAAGATACAGCCATTACAATCAAATCCAAAGGTATAAAGCCTGAATATGCATTTTTGAAATTTTTGCAAAGTTTTATTTTGGTTTTATTTCGGTTTGATATTATTTGTTTTTGGGTTGCTACTCTTTTAGATCTATGTATTCTCTTTTCCCCACGCTCTATGCAATCTTGGTAAATTAGAAATAGATAGAAAAAGGTGCATCTTCCGGGTAAGCAAACGGATATCTAACCCTTGTTATCATCGAGAAGCAAAAAAAAATTCTTGTGTGAAAAAAGTTTTTTTTAGCATGCTCTCAAAGGCCGTCTTTCAAAACAACAACAAAAACACCTCCAATCCTCTTTTTGAACATTACAATATGTTTTTTTATACCATTTCATTAAAATTTTCCTTATTAAGTAAGAGGTTTTGAGTTCAAGTCTCTCTTTTGTTACTTTTTTGAAAAAGTTCATGCTAAAATTGTAAAGTGTATTTCACTTCAAGTATAAAAGTGAATCACTATAAGTAGCTTTAATATTTTATTTTAGAGTTATTTATTTTACATGCAGCTTCTCTATTATAAGGTAATTTCATTGTAAAAGTGATCCCCACTTCTCTTTATAAAAGTGGGTCACTTCATAAAGTAGCTTACACTATCAAGTGGTCATTTGGTTATCGTTTATGCCTTTTTCTAAAAAAGGCATAACTCTCACATCGGAAGTTCGTTTTCAGTGCCGTTTTTTTTTAAACCGCATAACTTTTCGATCTCTTTCCATATAGATCATAAGTTTCAGTTTTTAAATCCACATTATCTACATATTTAATATGGCTTCTACAAGTAATGTATTGCTTATCAGCAACAACTACTTCCAATGGAAATCTCATATGGAATATTTATGAAGAAGTAAAGGATTGTATCGGATTACCTTGGGAAAGGAAAAATAACCCACTAATGATGATAAGAAATAAAAATGGGCTAATAGGAGTGACGAAGCATGTGCACTAATCAGAATGTCCATCTCTCCTGATTTAAGGTACCACCTTCAAGAAATTGATGACCCCGAAGAAGCTTGGGACAAGATTGAATTTGTGTTTGGTAAATTCAATATTATTCGAGCACAACAGTTAGAAAATCAAATACTGACATTGAGTCCAAGTGACTTTTATTGCCTTGTAGACTATCTATCTAGGTTTAAAACACTCAAAATTTTATGTGAAGAATGTAAGATAAAAATGGAGGAAAAGTGTTACATATATCTTATCCTTTCTAAGCTAGCTAGTGCATATTTTGTGTTTGTATATATCTTTTATGCCATGAGAGAGGCTTTAGGGAAAGATTATGACAAACCCACTCTTGAGTCCTTTTGTGCTTATTTGATTAGAGAGGAATATAAGCTTGTACAACTTGGAGTGATCAACACTGCAGGTACCTCCAACAAAGCCCTAGTTTCCCAGTAGAAAGATAAACCCAAGTATCCCAAAAAGAAACATCCTCTCTACAACAACAAGCAACATAAGGGCCCCAAACCCACTCAGATGGTGACAAAGGAGAAAAATATAAAGTAATAATACTAAGAGACATTTCAACTTTTGTGATAAAGATGGTCATGATGAGTCCAAATGTTTCAAGAAGATGGAAGCATTAGAAGAAACGATGAAGAAGCACAACATAAGTATTGATTCTACTTATTCTTCTTCTCATGGAAATGCACTTTCTTCTTCTGGTTTCTCCTTCAATACAAATTATACTTCTACTTCTACTTCTGATGAGTGGCTTATTGATTCTGGAGCATCTTATCATATGTCTAAGGATAGAGCCATATTTTCCACTCTAAATGAATGTAACACCAAGAAAATATTTGTTGGTGATGATAGATCTCTTAGTGTTGAAGGATATGGAATAGTTCAAGTAGAAAATGGACATTTCAATGATGTATTATGTGTTCAAAGTATTTCTTGTAACCTTCTATCAGTATATCAAATCACTCATTTATGTGAAGGTAAAACCATATATTTTTCACCTCACCAAGTTGTAATCAAGGATCTAAATGATCCTAGGCATGTTCTTGCAACTGGAATTGCTGATGATATTACCAGGTTGTACAAATTTGACAAATTTGGGTCATCATCGTTTTCATCAGTTTTTGTTGCTCATAGCGATTACTTGAGAAAACTTTGGCATTAGTGGTTTGGTCATCTAAACTATCACTCATTGCAGCAATTGTTTAATCAACATATGGTGATTGTTCTTCCTCTTGTTTCATGAAAAGATGGTGTTTGTTCTAGTTGTGTTCTCGACAAACATCATCAGGACAGTTTTGACAAATGTACTTCTTGGCACGCCTCGAGTCCTTTGCATCTTGTTCACAGTGATTTGTGTGGTCCACTTTCTTCTCCTTATTTTTTTGGGTGCAAGTATTTCTTAACTTTCATTGATGACTTTTCCATATGTACTTGGCCTTACTTCTTAAAACTTATGAGAAAAGTTTTGGACAAGTTTTTGGCCTACAAGGCCCTTGTGGAAAATCAATTTGGACATCACATTCAAAGGTTAAGAACAAATAATGGAGGCGAAGATGTGAACAATAATTTTACAAGTTGCTACACTACACAAGGAATCCAAATGAAACACATTGTTCCATATACACCACAACAAAATGGTGTTGCTGAGAGAAAGAACTGCACATTAAAAGAAATGGCTAATTGTATGATCCAATCTAAGGGATTAAGTCTAAAGTATTGGGTAGAAGCCATCAACTTTGAAAATTACATAGTAAATTGCACTCCCACAAAGGGTCTTAAAAATATAATAACGGAAGAAGATTGGACTAAACTTAAACCAGATGTAAGTCACTTTTGTGTATTTGGTAGTATAGCATGGGCTTACATTCCTGATGAGAAAAGGAAATCATTGCAGCCTAAAAGTGAGAAGTGTA
The DNA here is from genome assembly GCA_032191745.1 of Picea mariana. NCBI lineage: Eukaryota > Viridiplantae > Streptophyta > Pinopsida > Pinales > Pinaceae > Picea > Picea mariana. The sequence continues at coordinate 245,242 of JASDQU010735368.1, forward strand.
TATTTGTTGGTTATTCTAAAGATGTCAAAGGTTACAGACTTATTCAATCACATTATAATGACATTATTATTAGAAGAGATGTTAAATTTGATGAAAATATCTTGGCTTGTGATCCTAATTCGACGTTTGTGCCTTCTTTGGACTGCGAGCCATCTTCAGTGTTTGTGCCTTCCTCTGATCTGGTTTCTTCTTCAGATGATGAAAGTGAGGATGAAAATCCACCTCCTCCTACTCACCCTCCTCTAGATGATTCCTTTGAACTTGAACCAACACCAGTTCCATCACTTCCTATATGGGTTTGTTCAACACGAGAAGCAACTGGTGGTCTTGTCAGTGATCCTTCATATCAGCGTCGAACACGTTCACAGCTCCAATGAGCCTCTTCTCTTTTGGCTCAAGTTTCAAAGACTCATGATCCAAAAACATTTGCAGAAGCTTCAGGTCATCCATATTGGGATACAACAATGAATGAATATTATTGTTATTTAATGGAAAACGATACTTGGGATCTTGTACCTCTTCCAAAAGGACAAAAACTTGTGAGATGTAAATGGGTCTACAGAACTAAGTATGCATTAGATGGAAGTGTTGAAAGACAAAAGGCTCGGTTAGTTTTCAAACGATTTTCCCAAGTTGAAGGAATTGAATATAATGAAACCTTTTCCCCTGTAGCCAAAATGAATTCCATCCACCTTGTTCTTGCCCTTTCTGCCTCACATAAATGGGAGGTCCATCAAATGGATGTTAAATATTCCTTCTTGCATGGTGATTTGAAAGAATAAATCTACATGGAATAACCTCCTTACTATGTCCAAAATGACTCTAGCCTTGTTTGTCGCCTCAAGAAATCTCTTTATGGTCTCAAGCAAGCTCCCCGAGCTTGGTATGCCAAAATGGATAGCTTTCTTATTGCCACTGGATTCTCTAGATTCCATTCTGATCCTAATGTATATACCAAGAAAGTAGGAAGGCATCTCATAATCCTTTTCCTTTATGTTGATGACTTTATCCTTACTAGTAGGACCCAAAACTTTTAAACCATGTGAAAACTCGCCTTAAGAAGAAATTTGAAATGGTTGACTTATTCTTTTTGCACTATTTCTTTGGCCTCCAAGTTTTCCAAACCAATGAAGGAATTTTTATTTCCTAGTCTAAGTATGCTTGTGACCTTATTTGTTGCTTTCACATGGATGATTGTAAACCATCCCCTTCTCCCTTCCAGTCTTGAGTCAAGCTTACTACCACCTGTACTTCTCATGAAGTTGATGCCATCCTATACCGTCACTTAGTTGGTAGCCTCTTATACTTTACTCATACTCGTCCTGGTTGTTAACTCCTCAAATAAATCAGTAGATTTGTTTTGATTTTTAGATGATAGGTTGGTTCCTAAAATTGATTTTTAAATTTCTATCAATAGGTTAGAAAATCTGTATTTCCAAAATGATCTCAAAAGTCATGTTGATTTTGGTTCGGTCAAGAAAAAAGAAAAATATCAGGTTTCGGTGGTTTAGGAAAGCCTTCTCTGAGCTCATTAACCACCGAAAGTTTTCATTCTCAGCGAATAAAGGTTCCACGTAGAAGGCAAGTAACCACCGAAAGTGTTTTGAACGGGAAAAAAGAAAGCTCGTTCTTTCACACGAGCCAGATGTCAAAAATCGGTGCAATGATTAGAAATGCAACCGTCGAAAACTAACCATGCAAGATATGATACAAGTTCGTGGCATCCATCCGAAAGGTTTGAAGAACCTGTGTCTTATCCATTCCATTAATCATTTCAAATCTACGCAGAGTGGGATTGACAGATACGACTGCACGGAGCTTCCCTCCTTTTCAGTGGCATATACATCAATCATCATTACCAGGTCATTCTTTCATTTGGAAACGCAATGTATTATAAAGAAGCCCGAGGATCGCTGAAGACAACTACAAGCACATGATTGTATCAACAAAATCGTGTTTTCAAAATCCCGATCCCTCTTTTCTCTGGCGATTGGCAAGTTGTCTCCGAGTTCAGCCAGCATCCTGAGTCAAGGAAATCCGGTCAGATTATCAGGTAAGACTGGAAACTAGTTCTTTTCAAAGTTTCATAAATACAATTGCCCCCAAAAATTTGAAGTTTCGGCTTTCCCCAGTTAGACTGTCATTCGAGAGTGGGTCGGTATTTTAGTAAATTTATCAATCCTATGCTTTGTCAGCTGATTTCACCGTTTGTTCATAAGTGATATCGACTGTATCCCTAGTTCCCAGAACCATTGTTTCCCAAACCCCTTGTTGCCCACAATTTCAGACACAGTCAACATTGAGCCATGTCAAAAGAAAGTCCTTCTTTGAGATCTGAAGTCGATGGCATGTGGTATTTTGAAGGTCATCCAAAGGTTGCAGAGTGTTTTAAGCAGGCCGGAGTTTTCACATACTGTGAAAAGTTGAAAACCTTTCACCAACAAGTGGTTGAAGCATTTTCCCTCTCCTATGATGGAAGGATTGCTAAAATTGGTAGGGAGGAGTTTATTATAGATGAAGCAGCTATTGCTGAATACACAGGGTTATCCAGAACAGGGGACTGTTGGTTTAAAACCTCCTCACCTTCAAATGTCGAGTTTAGGTCGTATCTGTTACTAGTGCATAAAGCTTTGACCTGGAAGAAGGACATTCCCATGTCCTATTTGGATCCAAAGTGGCAGGTCCTGCTGAGGGAAATTTTGGTGTATATCACCTGTGAGGGGTGCTACAACAGGGTCATGTATTACCATTTTAAATTGCTAAACCATTTCACTGGAAAAGAACACCTAAACATGCCTTATTTCTTTTATAAGACCCTAACTAAGATGGAAAGAAATCTAAAAGCTTAGCCTGCCAAAGTTGTAAGTAGACTATCACATCAGGGACTGATTACCCTCATTGTGAAAGAAGCCCTGTAGAAGAAACAAATTGAGTGGGGTTTCTTCTTGTTTTGGAATGAGTTTTAGACAGAAAGACCTCCAGAGATAAAAGCTAAGAAGGCTAGAGGCAGAAAAGGTCCTACTCCCAAGAGTAGTCACAGGAGGAGGAAAGGAATCTCAATGCCTAGAGATTCTATAAAAACATCACCCAGCAAAAAGGGAGGAATCAAGAGGAAATTACAGTTTCAAGATAAAAACCCTGTCACAGGAAAACACCTTCTCAACCTACCTTATAGTGACTCTGATTCAGAGCAGGGGATGGAAAAAACACAAGACAACCTACAGATAATACAGGATGTAAAGTTGAAGATAAATTTACCTTCATCAAATCCTCCAAAGATTCACAGGCAACCAGAAGCAGAAGCCTCATCAAGCAGGCCTAAGAAAGGTAAGACCAAGAAGATCAATAAGATTCTGCGAGAGATTTATGAGATGGAAGTATTTGAGAAGGTAATAAAAAAAGAAAACACAGACCTCACTGAGAGAAACGCTGAACTGTTCAAACATAATCAAATTCTTAAAGAAAAACATGATACAATCAAAGATAGAAACAAAGAGTTGATCAGAGAAAATATGAAATTATACAGGCAGCTCAGAATTCTGAGGCTCAAGCTAAAGAAGTTTGAATCACCAGAGGAGGAACAAACTAGGTTATACACTTTGGCCAATCTAGCCACAACTATAATGGATGATCCAGGACTTCCTACACAGCCAGCAAAGGTTCATAGATCTGCACGAACCAGGACTGCAGCATCTAAGAAAGCTTGAGCAGTAAAAAGAGGAGCAAGGATAAAACATTTTTGCAGTTTTGAAAGTTCTTCAAAGTGAAACTTTTGGTGGTTTAGGTGAGCCTTCAATGTGCTCATTAACCACTGAAACGGGCGCTTTCAGTGGATAACTCATCCAGAGACTGTCCAAGGTAACCATCGAAAGCCTGTGTGTCCAGAATTGGATGAGTTTTTACACAGATCGAGGATTTTTGAGATAAAAAGTTTCAAGACCATTTCAAATGAATGACTGATGAATTATCAAGTTCATCCCAGCAGTTATTTTTGACAAAGCATGGAGAAAAGAGGTATTCCAAAGGCCTATGGACGCGTTCATTTGAACAGAAAAGCAGGATACTTTGCCACATCAGCAAACTCGACTTGATCTCCATTTGGGGATGATCATGTAGCCTTGGGAGGTTGTTCTACACTTCATCAGCAATCAATAGAGACAAATCTGGGGTTGGCCTCATTTTGAAGAAGCATCCCACTTATTTTGCAATAGATTTTGACTTGCTATTTTTAGTTGATTTGATCCATGTTTTCAGGATCTTAGAACTGTTTTGTAATGATATAAATATTAGAATAGAAGATGAACCAAGGGTTCAATTTTGGGTTCTATGATGCTGCCATTGTAATGAAAAGACCTATTCTTATTTTATAAAAAATTTCAAGCTTCCTTCAGTTGTGTTGTCATATTTTCTCCTATGTTCTTTGATATCTTATGAGTGAAAGTTCTTTGTTGATGCTCATTCAATTTGCAGTGGTTGTCATCTCACTAGTTAATTGTTTTAGTTGATAATCATAAGTTATTTCTTTGGTTATTAAACCCATTGTGCTTGTTGGAATGAAGTATAATCTGGTTTAATAACTGTTTTCTTCCCCATTTAATCAAACCTTGTCTGACTGCATTGCTAGAAGGCCTTGTGAGATTTTGTATTTCTAGACAATCTTGAAAACACAGTCCAGTCCCTAGATATTCATCTTGATCCAAAAACCACATCAAATATTAAAGAAAATATTTCCCAAAAAGAGTTAGTTACCAGGCATCTCCGACTTACAACCTAGGAGAGTTTCCTGGAGTGATAACAAATTGGCGCCGTTGCTGGGGAGAGGAGATCGAAGCTCAACTTCTCTGGGAGACAACATAGATCTAGTTCTTGATGATAGACAAGAAATAGACACTATCAGGTTGCACATTTTCTATCTGGAGACTCCATTGACGAAGTGGCTCCCAAAAGAGCTCACACCAGGGCAAACCCAGAAGGCCCATTGACAACATCAGTTCCTGATCTAGAAAAGATCATCAGCAAGGGAAAAGATTTGCAAAGACAGGTTTCCGGATCTGCGAGTGCAATTGATTCAGGTATTCCAACTGATTCTCATCTTTTCATATCTGAAAAATCTTTGGTTGAATCCCTTGCTAAAACCCAAAATTCCCAAGAAATAAGAAATTCATCTCAAGTTTCTAAAGTAGAAGAACCTTCTTTTTCTTCTAACATTACCGATTTTGTCCTTGAGGTTGAAATTCCATCCCATCCAAAAGAATTGAATACTGAATCCTCCCCACAGAAAGAAAATTCCTCTTCATCTCCTTTGGATTCATCACCTAGCAAACCTTCGAAAGGTGTTTTACATACTTACACCAATCTGCTTGTTCTTGAAGAAATTCTCCATGATCTGTCCTCTAAAGGAGAAGAAAATTTAGTATTGTTGCTTGGCCAATTTTATAAATCCTCTTACTTTCCATCTACTTTCGAAACTTTTTCTCAGGGTGAAGTAAGACAGTCATTCTTTTCCAACTCAGGCAACTCATCTCCTCCATTATCTCCTGTAAGTTCCTCGTCTGTATCAATCACCAAGACTGTCATGGCTGCCCCTTTGACCAGGATGGAACAGATCTTGGAAAAAAGATATGCCCCACTTGTCTTTCCAAACCCCTTGTCCACCATGCCAACAGGTGACTACCAGAAATATATGTTGAAGTTTACAGGAGCAGGGGAGTATACTGCTGAAGAACACATTGAAGCATTTTATGCTTATGCAGAAAACATAAATATTTCAGAAGAAGATGTGTGGACTAGAGTTTTCGTTTAGAGTTTGGATGGCCAAGCCCGAAAGTGGTTCAAAGAGCTCCCAACAAATTCAATCACTAGCATTGAACAATTAGATGCAACATTCTTGAAGCATTGGGGAGAAAGAAGAGATTGGCTATACTACATTTCTGAGTTTGGAAATTTGAAGAGAGGAGATGGAGAATCAGTCTCAGACTTTATCAAGAGATTCAATAAAATGTTTGGTAAGATCCCTGCAGAGATTAAACCAAGTGATGCATCAGCAAAGATCACATTCTCTGTTTCCTTTGATGCAGAGCTTTGTCTTATCCTTAGAGAAAGACGATCAACCACGCTTGCTTTAATGAAAGATGTTGCTCTCGAGGTTGAGTCTAACATTACAGCATCACAAAAGCTTAAAGGAAGGGCTGAGAAGAAGAAGGCCGTTGTTGAGCCATCCTCTTCGTCTAATAGTAAAATAGAAAAGATGACCAAGATGCTGGAAAGTCTGACATCCGAAATGTCCAAGTTGAAGATCCAAAATCAGCAACTAGCAAAAGCAAAAGAGCCAAATACTTTTGCCCCCAGAAATCCAAATGCTTTTCCTTATAGAAGGAATAACCCACAAGTTCAGATTCTTCAAAGAGACAGAAATCCAGCTGATGAGAAGAGGATCAGACTACCTCTTCAAAATGCAGTATTGGATGAAGAGCAACAACCATCTCTCGATGAAATTGAAGATGCTGATGAAATAAATTGTTTTGGTGATGAGAATGAGTCTTCATTTTTGACACAGGTAGACTATGAAGAGGCCATGATGGATCAGCAAATTCAAGAAGCAAGTGTAGAGGAAGTTGTCTACTTGACAGATGATCAGAAAGGCTACAACTTAAGATCCAAGAGTGTTGGTCCAAAAACACCCATTGCTGCCCCTACGAAGAACAAAGAAGATACTGCTCTTGTGAAAAGTAAAGAGGTTGCTGCCAATCAGCCTCCAGCTCCAAAAAAGCCAACTCTCCCTTCAACAAAACAACAAAGGAAACAAACTTAGATTCCAGCCAAGGAACAAGTTAGTCTTAAGGCTCCTCCTAATGAGGTAAAGATTCCAGACAAACCATCTCTCTCTTTTAATTTTGAATCTGAAATCCAAAAGGTTAAGATACCCATGCCTTTAACTGAACTCATGAAGAATGAATCCTTTAAAGAATCCATCTTAAAGTCTCTTGAGCCTAAGACCTCTCCGTCGGATGATTTCGTTAATATACAAGATGATAAGCCTAAAGTGACCATAGGGCCCATGATAGAAGACCATGACGATTCTTGTCCACCATTTTACATATCCTTAAATGTCGATGACAAAATCCTTCACAATTGTCTACTTGATTCTAGGGCATCACATAACCTTATGCCAAAGGCTGTGATGGATGAGCTTGGTCTCGAAGTCACTAAACCATATCAAGACCTTTTCTCCTTTGACTCTAGAAAGGTCATATGTCTTGGCCTCATCAAAGATATGGTCATAAACCTTGCTCAGCTACCAATGAGGAGCATGGTTATGGACGTGGTGGTTGCTGATATTCCACCTAAGTTTGGGCTATTGTTGTCTCATTCATGGGGAAAGATATTAGGAGGTACATTACAGATGGATCTGTCCTATGCTATGATTCCAGTGTTTGGTGGGGAGATGAAAAGACTTTACAGGGAAAACCAGCTTGCTTGTATCATCAGCGATGGAAAGAATTCCATCAATCATCCTATCTATGATGTGGATACGGATTTTGGCTCATGCATCCTTCAGATTGATGATGGTCAATCAACTCCTATGAAGCTCGTAAAGCCTATTGAACAGTAGGATGAAAATGAAAACATTGCATTATGGACTATGTACTTCGATGGGGCCAGCACTAAAGACTCAGCAGGTGCTAGAGTAGTCTTGATCTCTCCCTCAAAGGAGTCCATATCTTTGTCTTTCAAGCTTGACTTCAGAACCACTAACAACATAGCAGAGTATGAGGCTCTATTGTTGGGATTAAATTCAGCAAAAGAGATGGGGATAAAATGGTTGAAAGTATTAGGAGATGTAGACCTCATCATGCAACAGGTAAACAACACCTTTCAGGCTAAGCATGTCAGGTTAAAAGCTTACAGAGATGAGGTATGGAAGCTGCGTGATTCTTTTTCTGTTTTTGAAATTTCATACATACCAAGGGATATGAATCAACTCGTTGATTCTCTTGTTGTTTCAGCGAGCACATTCATTCCACCCATGCCCCCTAAGCTCAGCTATGAAATTCAAGTAAAATATCGACCCTCCTTACTTGATAATGTCAAATATTGGAAAGTTTTTGAAGATGACGAGGAACTCAGCAGATTTCTCCAAGTGGTAGATGAGTTTTCTGATCTGCACATTGATCAGCAGAATCTTAATGAGGAAGAATCACAGGAATCTGAGCTAAAGAAGAAGTTGGGCCAGCATGACATTGTTCAGTTACCAAACAACTATATACCTCAAGGTTTGGTACCCCTGGAAAGGTTGTTTGATCAGAATGATGTCCCTTACCAGCTAGACAAAAAAGAGAAAGATCCAGCTGTTCAAGAGCATAACATAGGAGGTAAAAGCCAGCCCAAGTTTATTAATTTGTCCTCTGAATTGACTGCTGATGAGAAGTCAAAATACTGTAGTATTTTGAAGGAATTTTCCGATGTTTTTCTTAGAAATATAGTGATTTAAAGACTTATGATCCCGATATTATTCAACATAGAATACCTCTTGAGAAAGACACTATTCCTTTCAAGCAAAAAATCAAGCCTATCAGTCCTCTCCTGCTGCCAGTGATTGAGAGAGAAATTAAAAAACTCTTAGAGGCCAAGATCATAGTTCCCTTGAGATATTCAAAATGGATTGCCAATCTGGTGATCGTGAGGAAGAAGAATGGGGAGGTCAGATTGTGTGTAGACTTCATAAACTTGAACAAATGCTCTAAAAAGGATAACTATACTCTTCCTAAGATGGAACACTTGTTACAGAGAATTTCAGGGGCAAAGGTCATGTCTTTTCTTGATGGCTTTTCCGGTTACAATCATATTTATGTTCACCCTGATGACCAGGAGAAGACTGCATTCACTACTCCTTGGGGCAACTTTATGTACTCCAAGATGCATTTTGGACTAATGAATGTCGGGGCCACATTCCAAAGGGCCATGGATATAGCATTTGTGGGAGAAAAGGACAAATTTGTCCTCATATACCTTGATGATATTACAGTGTATTCCAGCAGCCATGAGGAGCATCTGAAACATCTGAAAAGAGTGTTCTTGAAATGCAAATAGTTTGGGATCTCATTGAATCCCAAGAAATCCCAGTTTTCTCTAAGGAAGGGGAAGCTCTTAGGCCACATCGTCTCAGCGGAAGGTGTAATGATTGATCCAGCATGAGTGGAGGCAATCCAAAAGATGTCCTTGCCGAGGTCAAAAAAGGACATTCAGTCACTGCTTGGTAAGATAAATTTTGTGAGAAGGTTTGTGCCCAATTTTGATGAATTGGTCAAACACATAACATGCATGCTGAAGAAAGGGTCTGAGATTAAGTGGACGAACAGCGTGAGAAACTCTTTTCAGGATATCAAGAAAGTGATCATTGAATCTCCAATTCTGATCAGCCCAGTAAGACTTTCTACATCTTTTCTTTTGCTTCTTACAACATAGTTGCAGCAGTCCTGCTTCAGAAAGACGATGAATATTTTGATCATCCTGTGGAATTCTTCAGCAAAACACTAAGGGACGCGAAACTAAGGTATGACCCTATCGAGAAACAAGCTTATGCACTCATAAAAGCTGTAAAGTCATTTAGAATTTATATTCTTCACTCAAAGGTCATCGCATATGTTCCCTCATCTTCTGTAAAAGATGTTTTGACTCAGCCGGATATTGACGGAAAGAGGGCGAGATGGATTGAAAAAATGATTGAGTTCAATATTGAAGTAAATCCCACCAAGCTGGTAAAAGGCCAGGGCCTTGCCAAGCTCTTAGCAGAGGAAAATCATAAACTACTGGATATTAATTTCATAGCAGAAATTTTAGAAAATTCACAGACAGAGTTGGCAGCAGAAGGGCAGCATGACAGTCAGCAAGTGGCAGAGTACTTGGCTTCCTGTGAATGGTATGCTGGCATCATACATTTTCTGCAAAAGCTTGAAGTTCCTCCTGAACTCAGTTTGACTCAAGCTCGGGCTCTCAAGCTCAGAGCTATCAAATTCTGCATTTATAATATTCAGTTGTATTGGAGGGACCCTGATGGTCTGCTTCTCAGGTGTTTGGATAAAGAAGAGGCTGTCGAGGTAACACATTAGTTTCATTCGGCTGTCTGTGGTGGTCATCACTACTGGAAGACTACTGCCCATAAGATCCTGAGGGCCAGATACTATTGGCCTTTCCTCTTCATAGATGTGTGCACATTTGTTAAATCCTGTGACAAATGCCAAAGATTTACTGGTAAGCAGCAGCTGAAATCTTTACCCCTGAGGCCTATTGTGGTAAATGGCCCTTTCCAGTAGTGGGGTTTGGATTTTATCGGTGAAATAAATCCTTCATCCAGTGGTCAGCACAAGTGGATTTTGGTAGCCACCGATTACTTCATGAAGTGGATAGAATCGATCCCCACATGGAATGTTACACACCAGGTAGTCATGAAGTTCCTCTATGAAAACATTTTGAGCAGATTTGGATGTCCCAAGAGGTTGGTGGCAGATAATGCAACAGTGTTTAAATTAGAAGCATTGGTGGACATGTGTGAATCAATGGGCATTTAGCTCGTACACTCGACTCCCTACTATCCTCAATATAATGGCTTGGTTGAATCGTCAAATAAGAGCTTGATCAAAATCATAAGAAACTGTTAGAAGAAAATAAAAAGAATTGGGATTCCAAATTTAAGTTTTCTCTGTGGACAGACAGAGTAACTGTTAAAAAATCTATAGGAACTTCCCCATTCAAGATGGTTTATGGGACGGATGCTATCTTTCCTATTCAGTTAGTTTTGCCTATGGCCAAGTTCTTTCAGGAAGAGCAGACTGAGAAAAATGACATGGTAAGAAGGATGTTGGACTTGGTGGAACTGCAACAAGCTCGCGAACAATTAGTGGATAGATCAGAAGCACATCAGATGCAGATCAAAAAGACATTTGACAGAAAGGCGAAGGTGGACAGTTTTCAGATCGGTGACTGGGTTCTAAAGTGGGATGCCCTTCGTCAGGAGAAAGGCAAGCATGGCAAGTTCGATTCCTTGTGGACAGGCCCTTTTATGATTACTCAGGTTCAAAATAATAACACTTTCATTCTGCAAAATCTGGAGGGTGAGGAAGTGTTCAGTGGCCCAGTAAACGGGAGATTTCTAAAAATTTATTTCGTCTAAGGCTGCAAAGCCTAGACATTGTAAATAGTCTTAGTTTTTAATTTTTCAATAACTCCATGCCCAATGGAAACACTAGCAGATAGTTCAGTTTTTAGGTTCTTTTTCAGGAAAGGCATTGATTCTATGGTTCTTGAAACCTCGCAGGGAGGTGTTCATCCCCAATAGGAGCCAGTGTTAACTCCTCAAATAAATAAGTAGATTTGTTTTGATTTTTAGATGATAGGTTGGTTCCTAAATTTGATTTCTAAATTTCTATCAATAGGTTAGAAAGTCTGTATTTCCAAAATGATCTCAAAAGTCATGTTGATTTTGGTTCGGTCAAGAAAAAAGAAAAATATCAGGTTTCGATGGTTTAGGCGAGCCTCCTCTGAGCTCATTAACCACCAAAATTTTTCATTCTCGGCGCATAAAGGTTCCACGCAGAAGGCAAGTAACCACCAAAAGTGTTTTGAATGGGAAAAAAGAAAGCTCGTGCTTTCGCACAAGCCAGATGTCAAAAATCGGCGCAATGATTAGAAATGCAACCGCCGAAAACTAACCAAGCGGGAGATGATACAAGTTCGTGGCATCCATCCGAAAGATTCCAAGCACCTGTGTCTTATCCATTCCATTAATCATTTCAAATCTATGCAGAGCGAGATTGCCAAATACGACTGCACGGAGCTTCCCTCCTTTTCAGTGGCAGATACATCAATCATCATTACCAGGTCATTCTTTCATTTGGAAATGCAATGTATTATAAAAAAGCCCGAGGATCGCTGAAGACAACTACAAGCACGCGATTGTATCAACAAAATCATGTTTTCAAAATCCTGATCCCGCTTTTCTCTGGCGATTGGCAAGGTGTCTCCGAGTTCAGCCAGCATCCCAAGTCAAGGAAATCCGGTTGGATTATCAGGTAAGACTGGAAACTAGTTCTTTTCAAAGTTTCATAAATACAATTGCCCCCGAAAATTTGAATTTTCGGCTTTCCCCAGTTAGACTGTCATTCGAGAGTGGGTCGGTATTTTAGTAAATTTATCAATCCTATGCTCTGTCAGCCGATTTCACCGTTTGTTCATAAGTGATATCGACTGTATCCCAGAACCATTGTTTCCCAAATCCTTTGTTGCCCACAGTTTCAGACACAGTCAACATTGAGCCATGTCAAAAGAAAGTCCTTCTTTGAGATCTGAAGTTGATGGCATGTGGTATTTTGAAGCTCATCTAGAGGTTGCAGAGTGTTTTAAGCAGGCTGGAGTTTTCACATACTGTGAAAAGTTGACAACCTTTCACCAACAAGTGGCCGAAGCATTTTCCCTCTCCTATGATGGAAGGATTGCTAAAATTGGCAGGGAGGAATTTATTATAGATGAAGCAGCGATTGTCGAATACACAGGGTTATCCAGAACGGGGGACTGTTGGTTTAAAACCTCCTCACCTTCATATGTCGAGTTCAGGTCGTATCTGTTACCAGTGCATAAATCTTTGACTTGGAAGAAGGATATTCCCATGTCCTATTTGGAGCCAAAGTGGCAGGTCCTGCTGAGGGCAATTTTGGTGTATATCACCTGTGAGGGGCGCTACAACAGGGTCATGTATTACCATTTTAAATTGTTGAACCATTTCACTGGCAGAGAACACCTAAACATGCCTTATTTCTTTTATAAGACCCTGACTAAGATGGCAAGACAGGTAA
>JASDQU010735368.1:269604-284122 GCA_032191745.1 Picea mariana
AAGCCCGAGGATCGCTGAAGACAACTACAAGCACGCGATTGTATCAACAAAATCATGTTTTCAAAATCCTGATCCCGCTTTTCTCTGGCGATTGGCAAGGTGTCTCCGAGTTCAGCCAGCATCCCAAGTCAAGGAAATCCGGTTGGATTATCAGGTAAGACTGGAAACTAGTTCTTTTCAAAGTTTCATAAATACAATTGCCCCCGAAAATTTGAATTTTCGGCTTTCCCCAGTTAGACTGTCATTCGAGAGTGGGTCGGTATTTTAGTAAATTTATCAATCCTATGCTCTGTCAGCCGATTTCACCGTTTGTTCATAAGTGATATCGACTGTATCCCAGAACCATTGTTTCCCAAATCCTTTGTTGCCCACAGTTTCAGACACAGTCAACATTGAGCCATGTCAAAAGAAAGTCCTTCTTTGAGATCTGAAGTTGATGGCATGTGGTATTTTGAAGCTCATCTAGAGGTTGCAGAGTGTTTTAAGCAGGCTGGAGTTTTCACATACTGTGAAAAGTTGACAACCTTTCACCAACAAGTGGCCGAAGCATTTTCCCTCTCCTATGATGGAAGGATTGCTAAAATTGGCAGGGAGGAATTTATTATAGATGAAGCAGCGATTGTCGAATACACAGGGTTATCCAGAACGGGGGACTGTTGGTTTAAAACCTCCTCACCTTCATATGTCGAGTTCAGGTCGTATCTGTTACCAGTGCATAAATCTTTGACTTGGAAGAAGGATATTCCCATGTCCTATTTGGAGCCAAAGTGGCAGGTCCTGCTGAGGGCAATTTTGGTGTATATCACCTGTGAGGGGCGCTACAACAGGGTCATGTATTACCATTTTAAATTGTTGAACCATTTCACTGGCAGAGAACACCTAAACATGCCTTATTTCTTTTATAAGACCCTGACTAAGATGGCAAGACAGGTAAAATCTCAGCCTTCCAAAGTTGTAAGTAGACTATCACATCAGGGACTGATTACCCTCCTTGTGAAAGAAGCCCTGCAAAAGAAACAAATTGAGTGGGGTTTCTTCTTGTTTTGGAATGAGTTTCAGACAGAAAGACCTCCAAAGATAAAATATAAGAAGGCTAGAGGCAGAAAAGATCCTACTCCCAAGAGTAGTCACAGGAGGAGGAAAGGAATCTCAATGCCCAGAGATTCTATAAAAACATCACCCAGTAAAAAGGGAGGATTCAAGAGGAAATTACAGTTTCAAGATAAAAACCCTGTCACAGGAAAACACCTTCTCAACCTACCTTATAGTGACTCTGATTCAGAGCATGGGATGGCAAAAACACAGGACAACCTGCAGATCAAACAGGATGTAAAGTTGAAGATAAATTTACCTTCATCAAATCCTCCAGAGATTCACAGGAAACTAGAAGCAGAAGCCTCATCAAGCAGGCCTAAGAAAGGTAAGACCAAGAATATCAATAAGCTTCTGCGAGAGATTTATGAGATGGAAGTACTTGAAAGGGTAATCAAAAAAGAAAAAACAGACCTCACTGAGAGAAACGCTGAACTGTTCAAAGAGAATCAAATTCTTAAAGAAAAACATGATACAATCAAAGATAGAAACAAAGAGTTGATCAAAGAAAATATGAAATTATACAGACAGCTCAGAATTCTGAGGCTCAAGCTAAAGAAGTTTGAATCGCCAGAGGAGGAACAAATTGGGTTAGACACTTTGGCCAATCTAGACACAACTATAATGGATGAGCCAAGACTTCCTACACAGCCAACAAAGGTTCGTAGATCTGCACGAACCAGGACTGCAGCATCTAAGAAAGCTTGAGCAGTAAAAAGAGGAGCAAGGATAAAACATTTTTGCAGTTTTGAAAGTTCTTCAAAGTGAAACTTTCGGTGATTTAGGCGAGCCTTCAATGTGCTCATTAACCACCGAAACGGGCACTTTCAGTGGATAACTCATCCAGAGACTGTCCCAGGTAACCACCAAAAGCCTGTGTGTCCAGAATTGGATGAGTTTTTACACAGATCGAGGATTTTTGAGATAAAAAGTTTCAAGACCATTTCGAATGAATGACTAATGAATTATCAAGTTCATCCCAGTAGTTATTTTTGACAAAGCATGGAGAAAAGAGGTGTTCCAAAGGCCTATGGACGCGTTCATTTGAACAGAAAAGCAGGATACTTTGCCACATCAGCAAACTTGACTTGATCTCCATTTGGGGATGATCATGTAGCCTTGGGAGGCTGTTCTACACTTTACCAACAATCAATAGAGACAAATCTGGGGTTGGCCTCATTTTGAGGAAGCATCCCACTTATTTTGCAACAGATTTTGACTTGCTATTTTTAGTTGATTTGATCCATGTTTTCAGGATCTTAGAACTGTTTTGTAATGATATAAATATTAGAATACAAGATGAACCAAGGGTTCAATTTTGGGTTCTATGATGTTTCCACTGTAATGAAAAGACCTATTCTTATTTTATAAAAATTTGCAAGCTTCCTTCAGTTGTGTTGTCAGATTTTCTCCGCTGTTCTTTGATATCTTATGAGTGAAAGTTCTTTGTTGATGCTCATTCAATTTGCAGTGACTGTCATCTCACTGGTTAATTGTTTTAGTTGATAATCATAAGTTATTTCTTTGGTTATTAAACCCATTGTGCTTGTTGGTATGAAGTATAATTTGGTTTAATAGTTGTTTTCTTCCCCATTTAATCAAACCTTGTCTGACTGCATTGCTAGAAGGCCTTGTGAGATTTGGTATTTCTAGACAGTCTTGAAAACACAGTCTAGTCCCTAGATATTCATCTTGATCCAAAAAGCACATCAAATATTAAAGAAAATATTTCCCAAAAAGAGTTAGTTACTAGGCATCTCCGACTTACAGCCTAGGAGAGTTTCCTGGAGTGATAACATTGGTCTTTCCTTTGCTTTTGGTCTTGTTGCCCGATATATGAAAACACCCCATGAAAGCCATTGGAAAGAAACTAAAAGGATACTTCTCTATGTTTGTGGTACAGTTCAGTTCGAGATACATTACAATTCAGGGGGGACTCCTTTATTGGTTGGTTTCACTGATTCAGATTGGGCCAATGAACCTAATGATCACAAGTCTACTGTAGGTTACGTTTTCATCCTTGGATCAGAAACTGTAACTTGGGCCTGTAAGAAACGACATGCTATTGCACTTTCTTCAGCAGAAGCAGAGTATTGAGAAATAATAAATGAAAGTCAAAAATCCTTGTGGCTTTGACAAATCCTTTCAAAGTTTGGATTCGAGTAGCAGCATTCGACCATCCTTTGGTGAGACAAACATAGTTCCATCAATCTCGCCAAAGACCCAGTTCAAAATCAGCGCAGCAAGCACATCGAGCTATGCATGCACTTCATCAGAAAGTTGATTCATGATCAAGTTATTGAAGTGCTCTTTTTCCCTACAGAAGATAAAGTTATAGACATTTTCACAAAGTCTCTTATAAAAGTGAAGTTTTCCAAACTTCTATATATGTTAGGCATTTAGGAAGTTGTCATTAAGGGGGGATAGGCTCTAATGCCTCCTTCCTTCTCCTATTGTGTCAACATTGTAAATCCTTCAATCCTATCCCAAGTTGTTCTTAAGGGGGGATGTTAGGATATTTAGACACTTAGGAGTTAGTTAAGAACTATTTGGTATAATGTGTTGTTAGGTAAAAGTATGTTTCTTAGTGTGTTTCTTTAGTATGCATTAGTATGGATTTGTAGTTAGGAAATCCGACGGTCACGATATGTTCCCGACATAGAGTGATCTGACGGTTCATACTCTCCTCGATCTTAACGGCCAATGATCTATGGCTTAACACTCGATTGGTCCATGATCTCTATTTAAAGAGCATGGAGGGTCATTTGTCGATGATCAATTGTGAGAAACTCTCTTGTAAAATCTCTCTGTAATCTTTTTCTTTGCATTAATAAACTTCTCCAAGTGGTTGTTTTGGTTGGGGCCGTGGATGTTTCCCCGTAGGGGTTTTACCACGTGAAAACATCAGTGTGTTGATCTTTGATCTGGTTATGTGAGTGGTTACTGAAGGTGCTCGTCCTCTGTTGGAATACATGTGTTTTCGAACACTATGCTTTGACCTTATATTGGTAAGTTTGTTGTCATTTATTTTGATGACATCCTAGTTTTCAACAACAACAAAGAAGATCACTTGTAACATTTAAAAATGATATTTGATGTGCTGTGAAAACCTTAGCTTTATGAAATCCTAAAGAAATGTAAGTTCCTGCAAGAAGGTTTTGTAATTTGTGGTTTTTTCATCTCGACATAAGGAGTCCAGATGGATTTAGAGAAGGCCAAATCAATTTGGGAGTGGCCTAGTCCTCAAAGAAAAACAAGGGTAAGAAGTTTTCATGGAATGACCACCTTCTATTGAAAATTTATTCAAAATTTTAGTAGTATTGTAGCAACCATAACAGATTGCACCAAAGGAAAGACATTCTTATGGACCAATGAAGTTGAGGAAAGTTTTGAGTTTCTAAATAAGAAGGTAATAGACACACCTATATTAACCTTACCAAATTTTGATAAAGTGTTTGAGGTAGACTGTGATGCTTCACATGTAGGCATTGGAGTTGTACTTAGCCAAGAAATTGAACAATTCCATTTTTTAGTGAAAAGTTGAATGAGGTAAGAAAGAACTACTCCACATATGTTGTATAGTTTTATGCAATTGTGCAAGCATTGCGACATTGGAGGAATTATTTAGTTCCGAAGGAGTTTGTGTTATTTACAGATCACGCTACATTAAAATATATAAACACCCAAAATAAATTGAACAATAGACATGAAAAATGGATCTCTTTCTTACAAGGCTACACCTTTGTGTTCAAGCAAAAATCGGGACATCATAATCAAGTTGAAGATTCTTTGAGTTAGAGCATTGTTCTTTTGATAACCATGGAAAATTAAGTAATTGGGTTTGCTCCAGTAAAGAATCTTTATGCGTCTGATAATAATTTTTTGGAGATTGTGGAACAATTGAAGAATCCAATAGTTGGGCACATGGATCTTAATGAAGTTGAATATATTATGAAAGACGGCTACCTCTTCAAAGGAAAACAACTATGTATTCCAATTGGTTCTATGAGAGGAAATATTATCAGAGAACTTCACAGTGGTGGTTTGGTAGGACATTTTGGAAAGGATAAGATGTTAGCCTTCATAGAAGATAAGTATTGCTGGTTGAATATGAAAAAATATATAACCATGTATGTGGCATGATGTAGAATTTTTCAAATGGCTAAAGGAAACTCACAGAACACAGGGTTGCATATGTCGTTATGAGTTCCCATAGACCCATTTACATATTTCAGCATGGAATTTTTGTTGGGGATCCAAAACACACAATGAGGTAATAATTCTATTTTTTTGGTTGTTGATAGGTTCCCTAAAATGGCTCATTTCATTGCTTGCAAAACATTTACCCGCCAAGGGTGGAAAAATTGTTTTTTTCAAAAATTGTTAGATTGCATGGGGTTCCAAAAATTATTACCTCTCATAGAGATACTCGGTTCGTGGTTAATTTTTGGAGGACTTTATGGAATAAAATTGCGACTAAATTACAATTCATCAGTTCCTATTACCCCCAAACAGATGGGAAAACCAAGATAGTAAATTGAAGTTTGGGAAACCTGTTATGGAGCATTGTTGGAGAGAAGCCCAAGCAATGGAATTTGTCTTTACCTTAAGCAGAATTTTCCTACAATAGTTCAATGAATAGATGTACAGGTAAATCCCCATTTTATGTTGTTTACAGTAGAAATCCTATGGGTGTCCTAGATTTGGCACAAGTACCACTTGGGGATAGGATATGTGATGATGGGGAAGCATTTGCAGAACACATTAAACAATTGCAGCAATAGGTGAGAAAAATAATGTAGGCCAATAATGAACATAAGAAAATTATAAAAGATGCTCACCGATGATACTAGGTATTCAATGAAGGTGATTTGGTGATGGTTTATTTATGGAAAGAGTGGTTTCTAGAGGAACCTATGACAAATTGAAGTATACGAAAATTGGTCCTTTCAAGATTCACGAGGATATTAACAAAAATGCTTATAACGTCAATTTACCATCTGATATTGATATTTCCCCTGTGTTTAATGTTTCTAATTTATATATCTTCCGTGGGGATGATCTGGGTAATGACAGTGAGGCGAAGGTGGATTGGAAACATGCCATTTCAAGCAATAAAAATGAAAATATAGCACATATTTTTTGGTAATATAATCTAGGTGGATATTGATGGCCACCCACCTATTCCAACTAGCTCACATACAATTTTCATAGCGACAATTATTTTTCTAGATTTTTGGGTCCTAAACTTCTGGGGTCGTTTTGAGGCCCTAAAAAATGTTTTTGGGATTGAAATAGTGACACGATATATAGAGTTAGATTGTGATGGAAAAATGTGTATTCCTCAAATAGACCTTTCTAATGAGTTATCATGCACCTAAAATAAAGATCGTATGCAAAAGTTATGACCCCAGGAAGTTGATGTACAAATTTACCCCATCGGGGCCCACATGAATTTTGGCACTTCATCTCCTAGGGTTAGCTTTTTGGATTTCTAGGGTTTTCTCATTTATGTTTGATGCTAAAATTTCCTTTAGAGCCTCATTGTACTCATATTCTTGTGAATAAACATATTCATCACATCTCTTCTCATAGATAAATTGCCTCCATACCCGCAATCTTGTTTCAGTCTATATTTTTACAGTTTCAACATCTTCTCTTTATTAATAGAAACAAAGTTTTGTTGTATTCCTATGTGTTTCGTTTCTATACATATGTATTTCATTTAGTTCCATTTAAAAATCCGTATTAGTTGTATCATAACAATCTTCCCTTTACATCTTTCTCTGTGCATGTGCCCAATGAGGTCATAGTACAAGGATTTGAGACTTGAAATAGTTGAGCTCTTGCCTGAACATCCACTCCAAGCATGATGACCTCCCATGGCGGAAGAAAATATATATGATGGAGAAGGAGATCCCTTTAATTTGTTTTTGGAAGAATCCCTCGCACGACAAAGGAATGGGATGATGGATAACTTCGCATAGATCCTTCAATGACTACCAACAGGCGACACATCTTCATCAAACGACCACTTTGGAGGTGCCTCCCTCTTCAAGGTACAAGTCAATTTTGATATTAACTTATTTGAAGGTTATATATATGAAAATATTGAAGATAAATGGTTGAGTCTTCTCAAAGGTTATTTTTCAGTCCATAATTTTTCCAATGGAGAAAATATTATCTTCCCTCTCCTTAAGGTCATCCCCCATGTGAAATATTGGTGGGAAACTTACTATGAGAAAAGGGATACTAAGGAATCAAAAATATGTGTGGTTGCACCCACCTGAGATTCTTCCAGGGATTCTATTAAGGAACAATACTACCATGTGGGAAGCTATGAGGACCAGTATATGAAATAGCCCACACTGCAGTAGGAAAGGGACCAAATAGTACAAAAGTTCACAATTATACTCCATAAATTGCACACCAATATGGGTATCAAAGACTTAGAGCGACATATGGTGCTCAAGTACCATGGTTTTCTATATAGATACATCCAAAAAAAAATTATTTTCTAGACATCTCGTAACTAGGCACGAATTATCAAAATGTTCTCAAAATCGAGCAGAAATTTAAACAGAAAAAGTGGGAGTTTGGTTCTGCAAATTTCTCACAGTAGAAAAAGGGAAAAGTCATCCCCAACCCACAGAAGGAAGGACATAACAAAGATGGACCCCTGCAAGGCAACTAGTCCAAGCAGTAAACAAAGAAGGGTAATGAAAAAATGAAGAAGGACACTGGGAAGTGGTATGAATTCCATAAAATCCCTTGGCATAACACCGATGAATGTCGCTCGAAGAGTTCATTGGTAGTTGAAATGAAAGTCTCAGAGTCAGAGGCAGGTTCTGAATCTGAATCATATCTAGACAAGGAAAGGCAGATCATTGATGCAAAACCTAGTGCCACTCTTGTGACCACCAATATCCAACCAAATGATCCAGAAGAACTGGAATAAGGTGAACACCTTTTTCACTCACAAATTTGGGTGATGGGGGCACCACTACATTTCATTTTCGATTGTGGAAGTCAAAAGAACCTGATCTTAGCAAAGTTCGTTAATCAGTTGAACCTGTCGAAAACACCACATACGTAGCCCTACACCATTTGGTGGATCCTTCAAGGAAGAGATCTTTGTGTTAGCCAACAATGTCTTCTTCCCTACGACAATGATCCCCTCAAGGATGAGGTATTGTGTGATATTTCTCCCCTTGAAGTTTGTGATGTTCTTTTAGTCCAACCATATTTGTGGAAACAACATGTTGTATATGAGTCTAGACCTCATGGTGTTATTATTACTTTGGGTAGAAAATTGTAGAGGATAGCAGAGGTATATCCTCCTACCACTATTTCTTTGATCTCTGTTAAGAAATGCAAGAAATTAATTTCCTAGACCAAGAAATTTGTGTTCTTCATGATTCACTTTCAAAGTGAACAAAATATTACAACCACATCCATGGCCTCTGCACAAGACCTCTCTATGCAGTAGAAGCAGGTGGACAAGATCATAGAAGAATAAAAGGACATATTATCCTCACCCACTAGGATACCGCAACAATGTCAGATAAATCATTAAATCTATCTAACCCATGGTGCACCTCTACCCAATGAGCCAATCTATCGTTGCTTTGTGATGGAAAATGAGGAGATCAAGAGATAAATCCAAGATATCCTTCAAAAGGGGCACACCTGACCCAACTCCTCACTGTGTAGGAGCCCAATTGTACTAATGCAAAAGAAATATGGGACTTGGTGACTCTGCATTGATTACATGTCCCTAAACAAAATAAGAGTTAGTTATTGATACCCAATTCTCTGGATTGATGACCTTCTTGACCAGCTCAAGGGAGACAATTTTTTCAGTAAGATTGACCTGAAGTCAGGCCACCACTAGGTCCTAATAGAACATATCGATGTATGGAAGACTACATTCAATTCCAAAGAAGGTATTTTTGAATGGATAGTCATTCCCTTTAGTTTGAAAAATTCTCCCGCAACTTTCACGAGATTGATGGAAGAACACTTGCAACATATTCAGTAGGTCCTTCATACTCTACGATAACACAAGCTATATGCTAACTTGGAAAAGTGCTCCTTTGGCATGAACAAGGTACAATAACTAGGCTACATTGTTGATGAGCATGGTGTGCATGTGGATTCATCCAAGATCCAAGTCATTCATGACTAGGTATATCTTACCATGCTAACCGAGCTTTGAATATTTTTAATACCTTCCAAATTTTATCGTAGGTTCATGTTGGGGTTCTCCCATATTTCATAGGCCCTTATCCAAGTGACCAAGGGTGGTGGAAAGGAAACTTTTGTGTGGGGGAAGTCACAACAACAAGTGTTTAATGATCTAAAAAATCATTTGTGCTTAGCTCCAATACTTTACTTACCTGATCTACAACCACCCATTGAGATCAAGACCCATGCCTCATACTATGTCGTGGGTGCAGTTTTCACTCAACACGGACATTCAGAGGCATATCATAGTGAGACAATATCAGATTTTGTCCGTAAGTACCCCACTTATGACAAAGAAATGTACTCCATTGTACAATCCTACTGAAAATTGAAGCACTACATTCTCATGAAGGAGACAATCATCCACATTGATCACAAGTCATTGTAGTTCATGTAGACACACCGAAAATTGTAAAATGACCGTAATCAAAAGTGGTCCACACACTTGCAATAGTTCCATATCAAAATCAAATATAATACAAAGAGCACCAATCATGTTGTTGACTGCCTCAACCGAGCCCAAGTTGCATCCTTAACCACGATGTTGCACTCTTGTGGTCATGAGGCATTCGAGTGGCCCCAACTCTACAAGAGCAATCTAGACTTCTCTACCACTTACCAAATGTTGGGAATAGGTGTGAATGTCACTAACTTTCATCTTCAGGATGGTCTTTTATTCCATCTGGGCCACCTCTTTGTTCCTTCAAGAGAGAGTGTGAAGCTGATTTGTGAATCTTACTACGGTCAGATGGTAGGACATTTTGGTGTGGAAAATACCATGGAAATACTATAAAATAATTTATATTTGTCGAAACTCCAATAGTATTTCAACAAGTATATCATATCCTTCACTGTCTCTACCATTTCTAAACTAGCTACCAAGAAGCAATGCCTACACACCCCTCTACCTACTCCCCACAGACCCTGGGAATCCATATTGATGGACTACATGTCTTTCCTTCCATCAACCAAGCAAGGAAATGACTGTATTTTTGTGGTTTTTGATCGATTTTATAATATGGCCATGATGACAACCCATAATAAGAGCATCATAATGAAGGCCACTGCTAATCTCTTCTTCAAATAGGTATGGGTACATTTTGGGATACCACACACCATCATCTCAAATTGGGACAACAGGTTCCTCAACACATTTTAGTTGAGCCTCTGGTCACTCTTGGACACCAAGCTCACCAAATCCATTTCCTTCCACCCACAAACTGATGGCCAGACAAAATTCATCAATTAGATGATAGTGCACATCTTATGCATGTGCAACTCCAAGCAGCCACACACATGGGATGAGAGTCTGCTCTATGTTCAACACAACTACAAAAAATATCTCCATAGCTCGACTAATTGTAGCCCCTTTCAGGTGGAGTTGGGATTTCAAACATTGGGTCCCATTGATGCCCCACTACCCCTTGTGACCACATCGACAAACTCTTCTCTTGTTCAATTGGAGGTCGAAAAATCCCCTGTTCTTATTGAATAGATTCAGCACATCCACCATAATGTCCATGATATTTTGTATAAAGACAATGATAAGTACAAGCAATGCCATGATCAACATTGGGTTCCACACAAATTTCAGATGGGAGACAGGGGTTGGTTACATTTGCAGAAAGAGTGCCTTACAGGGCCCCATCAGAAGCTTCATCCACTTCACTATGGGCCTTACACCATCATGAAGGTTTTGGGTGATAATGATTTTGAGCTAAGTATTCCTCCCTTTCTTGTCTTACACCCAATGTTCAATGTGGACCTCCTTCGGCCATACTTCCCACCATTATTGGACACACCAGAGATCACAGAGAAGATGACACCGACATAAATCAACCTTGGTTATATGGAACAGGAAGCCATGGATCAGATCAAGGACACTCATATTAACATAACTCATCAACAAATGATCCAACTCTATTGGGTTGTCAAAGTAGGGAAACTCCTACACCAAGGGAAGAGGCTCACTCAAGGCCAAGTTCAATAAAAAATTCCTCATCTGATGGGAGAAATCAATGCAATGTAGACCATTTATTCCTAAGGGGTGAGGATTGACCCAAGTGGATTGTGAGACAGTTGGATTAGGTTGATGGACAATTGGTTTGGATTGTTTGTTGTCATTGATGTCAACCCTTGGATAGTGATATTTTAGATTGATGTCTACCCTTAGAGATTGATGTCAACCCTTGGAGAAATATCGTAGTGAATTATGGTAGCACAAAGGTACGGGTATGGACTAAAGTTTGTTTTAAGTATAAATGAATGAAGATCATTGTATTTGTAGGTAAGACTATTCTATATGGATAGTACATGTCATACCATTTCCGATTATATGTGGAACTTCACATAACTCCTCACGGTTAGAGAGTTATGGCCATGTGAAGTTGGAGAACACCCATGATTTATCTAGAAGCCCCTATAAGGTCAAAGAAGTCAGTTATTATAGAAACTCATAGAATAAGTGCACTATTCAAATCAATGGGTTGTTGCATTAAGAAAATAATTAAAAATAAATTAGTTGCAACAAGAAGATGTGAGTTTGGTAATTGTGGTTAAGTAGTTGTGATGAGAAGATTGAATAGTCAAGTGGTTGACGAAGAAATAAATTAAATAATAAAGTGGTTGCAACAAGAATTTAGTTAAGGGAAAATAATTTATGAATTGACTAATTATAGAAAATTTATTTGCAACAAGAAGTTATGAGTAAAGAGAAATTATTTAAAAATAAAGTAGTCAAAGTGGTTGCAAAGAGAAATTATTTAAATAATAAAGTTATTTGCAACTAGAAGTGAAAAGATTACTATTTTTGGATAAAGTGGTTGTAAGTGGAAAAGTGGTTAGAAGTGGGTTAGCCCTAGAAGAAGGGAGTGAGGGTAAAGTTGTTACAAGGAAACTTCTAGAGGAAGGCACTTGGAAAGTATAAATAGGAGAGCAAGGGACTCCTATTTGGACCTATTTTTTTAGCATAATTGAATATCCATTTGTGAAAGGTTATTTGGCAGATATTATTGATAGATTAAATTTGTGGCAACAAATTTTCTGCAGAAAAATAGCGGCTGAAAAATCACGGCTGCAAAATTGCAGCAGCAAAATTGCAGAAACAGAATCGCGTAAATAAAAACATGACAGCATAATTGCGGTAACAGAACCACGAAAGAAGAATCGAAACAACAAAATTGAAGCAACAAAATCAAGGATATATAAATATATCCATAATAGATCCACAACTACAAGAAGAAAAATGTATGGTTTTCATATGTGTAGTGTTGAATCTATGAATCTAGTTGAGGGTTTTCCTTGTAAATATGTTGGATTCCCTCTTGGATGTTTTGGGATTGTTGGAGAATGGTTTTTAGGAACATCTATTGAAGTATATTGTTGGTGCACTTAGTTTGATTTATTGTCATATCATGTGGTGCATTGTGAGAGACACTTGTTAGTGGTCTTGGTATATAATTGTCTTATGAATGATACATTCTTGAGGCTACATAACATTGAGGTTGTGGCACATGGATTGATGTAAGTGTTTATGGTATTTGGTTTATGGATAGAGTGATGAATTGTTAGATAACTTTTGATGGTTATATTGGTGTATGTCTTTGGTATATGGTTGAGGTACATGTTGGGTACATGGTTGAGACAAGTAATTGATGAGTTGGAACATACATGAGGTGTATAATTGATGATGTTGGTACATATTGATGAGTCATAGTTGATGTGTAGCTGATGCATGATTGGTACATGGTTGAACACACTTGTTAGTAGTATTATTGACACATGGTTTATGGATGATGTAGCATATTTGTCTTTGTATATTATTAGAAGCACATATTGATCTTGGTGATGATTATGAGTTGTTGTGATATGCTTGGTTGATGCACATCTTGGTGATATTGTAAATATGGTTGAGAGTTGTCTTGGTGATTGGTCTTGGTGAGTATATCTAATTTGGTTGATTAGATTGATGAGATAGGTTGTTTGGATAGGTTGTTGTGACAGGTTATTTGTACAGGTTTGGTGCATGGTTGATGCACTTGTTGATGGTACATTTTGAAGTATAGGTTGATGCATGGTACATGCTAGTATATGTTATTGGTATAGGTTTTTTATAGGTTGTTTGGTGGAGGTTGATTGGTACGGGTTGTTACAGGTTATTGATATAGGTTGACAGTGGCAGTGGTTGATTCAGTGACAGTGATAGGTTGTCTACCTTTGAAATTTATATTTTAGGGTGGTTGGATGGGACAAGAAAAGGGGGTTGTATCCTCCTTTTGATTGGTGTCAGAGAATCAGGGATTTGGAGCTTCCTTCAGGTTATCACTTGAGAACTAGGTGGTTTTAGCCACCTTCTAGTTGTAGTCGAAGAACATAGGGGGTTTTAGCCTCCTTCTGGTTGTATTTAGAGAATTAAGGAATTAGACCTCCCTCAGGTTGTAGCCTAAGAAACTATGGGGTTGTATCCTCCTTCCATTTGGAGCTGGAGAATTGGAAGTTGGTGCTTCCTTGAATGTAATTCTTAAAGACATATAAGAAAATCATTTTGTGGTTTTCTCTTGCATTGGGTTTCCACGTAAAATACCGTTGTATTGTGCATTGTGTGGATGTGTCTATTATTGTTTATTATTCACTGATGGATGTTCATGTTATATGATGCAATAATATGTTAATGATGAATTGATGAACATTGTTGAATAAGTTAAAGGAATATACATTGTGGTTAAAAGGATTAATAAGTGGTATAAATTTCTCATTACTGATTCAACCCCCCTCTCAATAATACAACATGGATATTGGTGGCCACCAACCTATTCTAACTGGCTCACATACACTTTTCATTTGGGCAGTTATTTCTCTAGCTTTTTGGGTCTTAAACTTTTGGGGCTATTTTGAGACCCTAAACAACATTTTTGGGATCGCCACAGTCACACTCTAAACTAAGTTGGAGTATGATGAAAACATGTGTATTCCTTGGATAGACCTTTTGATCCGGATTTTATGAGTAGAACGAAATGAATACAGATTATTAATAGGTGCTTAACACGAAAATAACAGAGATACAGTAAAACTGGTTTTCTATTAAATAACGAAATAAGCTGAAACTGTAAAAATGTAGCGGAAACAAGCTTGCTGGAATGGTGGCGGCTTATCTCTGAGAAGAGATGTGACGGCAGCGCAC